>JAWRVZ010000369.1:287500-305000 GCA_037043235.1 Rhodeus uyekii | reverse complement strand
ACCATGGCTCCTCCGTCTCTCATCTCCTCCATCATCTCCACCATGACTCCTCCCTCCATCATCTCCACCATGGCTCCTCCCTCCCTCATCTCCACCATGACTCCTCCCTCCATCATCTCCACCATGGCTCCTCCGTCTCTCATCTCCTCCATCATCTCCACCATGGCTCCTCCGTCTCTCATCTCCTCCATCATCTCCACCATGACTCCTCCCTCCATCATCTCCACCATGGCTCCTCCCTCCATCATCTCCACCATGACTCCTCCCTCCATCATCTCCACCATGGCTCCTCCCTCCCTCATCTCCACCATGACTCCTCCCTCCATCATCTCCACCATGGCTCCTCCCTCCCTCATCTCCACCATGACTCCTCCCTCCATCATCTCCACCATGGCTCCTCCCTCCATCATCTCCACCATGACTCCTCCCTCCATCATCTCCACCATGACTCCTCCCTCCATCATCTCCACCATGGCTCCTCCGTCTCTCATCTCCTCCATCATCTCTTCTCTCTATCATCTCTACCATGACTCCTCCTTCTGTCATCTGCCCTGGTTTCCTGTCCTTCGCCTCCAGAGCCCTCGCCCTCCCTCCTCCGTAAGACACAAGGATGCTCCGGGGTCGTAATGTAACATAATGCGTATTTCTATGTCTGTTTAGTTTCATTGTGTTTTGGTTCTGTTTCCCCAGTTCTGGTTTGCCTGTGTGCTGAAGTTAGCTTCCTTGGCTGTTCATTAGTTCCACACACCTGTTCCTGTTCAGTTGATTACTCTCCCTTGTATTTAAGCCCCTCAGATTCCTTTGTTTTCTAGTGTTGCTTAATTTAAGCTTGATTATTTCCGGAGTACTACAGCCCAAAGCTATCTATGTGATCTATCTTTCTCATTCTATCTATTATCCTAACTAGAGATTTACAGATACTAGATTTCTCAGCTGATACTGATAGCCGATTTTTCAAAATGATATCCGCCGATGCTGATCTCTCCAAAAAAATTCTGTAAACTAATATTGCTATGATATTAGAGATTAAACACCGATTGAGTGATTCATTTCAGTAAGTTGTACTGTATCTTTCAATGTGACTTTTAATATTCATGCATGTTTTTTAGCTTGTATGAAAGAGGAAGAAAAGACTGAGGAACTGAGGAATCTGTCATGACATATTTAAGCGCGTCAAAACAGCATTTATTGTTTGAACTCTGTGATAAAATGCATAGAATTTGAAATCTAAAGTCAGGTTTTGTTTCTTATCACAAGTAACGAAGCACAAAGTTCTTTGGAATTTTTGGATGGGACGCGCTATAAATATTGTTTGGTTGGGGGGAAAACGGCACACCTGGCAACCCTTGAACTGCATTTTACACACTCACACTATTGATTTTACACCCTGATTTGTCTTTAAACAATCGGACGATGGCCAATAGTGAAAATAGTTGCTTTTTATCAACCGATACCGATTGTTGGCTGAGACATTATTGTATCCCAAGTTCTAACATTCTCACATCAAATCTATAATTCTGTCATTCTATCATTCTGTCCCTCTATCTCACATTCTGTACATTTATATATTATTGTATTGTTTTATCTATCATTCTATCTATCGATCTTTTGATTCTGTCAATGTCCTCATTTCCTGTCTGTTTAGTTTCAGTGTCGGTGTCTGTTGGCTGTATTTCTACTGTGATGAAGGCTGTGATGGGGAACAGAGTGTGTGTGTGTGTGTGTGTGACAATGAAAGAGAGAAAGAGGTGAAGGATGTAAGTGCAGTGTGTGTCGTGGCGGTGGGTGTTCGGGGGCTGGATCAGCGCTTGTCCCAGGGCACAGTTTTAATGATGAAGCTTTGAACGTCTGACTGCGGAAGGCTGGAAGGGGAACACGGCTCTCCTGATTGTGTGTGTTGGGGGTCTTCTGTTCGATTCCTCTGGCTGTTTCTGTCCCTCAGGGTCGTCTGAACGATCAGACGGGTTCCCATCCTAACAGGAGCTGAGCAGGAGGGCGGGGGTCGTTGGCCCAAAGCCGTGAAACCCTGAGCCGACGAGAGAACGCGGCTCTCTGTGCTAAACGAGCCGCTCTGTATTCATGTTTGACATGTTCTGAAGAAACGCGAGAGGTGTTTGCTCTATTTCGTTGTTCAGCAGGTGAACATTAAGCGGCTGATGACTTAATAAAGTATATCATGCTGCATGTTTTGTGCTTTAGGAGCACTATCACTAGTGAGGCATCTTTCAGAACAGACTGTGGAAGTCTGGAAACACATGAGGAGACGTTTTATCATAAATTTCTCCCTTTGTTTGGATCTCACAGAGATGAAACAATATGGAAATAAGCATAAGCAGTCAAATTGCAGTATGTGCCGGATGAAATCTCTCAGTTTGGTGTGTTTTGCTTGTTTCATGTTCCTGAAATCACATGCAGAAGAACAGAGAGAAGCTGCGGCGCCCCGTCACTCAGAGAGAAAGAATAGACTTTACAGAACAAAGAATGGAGGCATATGGAAGGACTTTCCGTGTGTGTGTGTGTGTGTGTGTGTGTTCAGTAGGTCATCTGGAACACATTTGCGTTTATTGAGTCTTTTTCCATGTCAGGCCAGTGGACAGTTTTTACAAGTTAAACTCAAATTAGTTCAGGCTGATGTGGAGATATTTAGCGGAAGTGAAGGTTAAACCTTTGACTTGTTTTCTTTACCCTGGGAACAACGCAAATGTCACATCACTGTAATCATTTCTCAGAGCTGTTTAAAACCAACCAACTCAACATCACACACACACACACACACACACACGTCTGTAGCTTTCAGCTCTCGTTTAGGTTGATGTAAAGGTCCTGAGAAATGATGTGTGTGAGTTTTAAAGGAACACACTGGTAAGTTCATTCGGCAGCATACAAACTCATATTTAAATGAAACCTCAGTGGGGCAAATTTTTTGAGGAAATCTGAAATATCAAGTTTATCATTTTAAATAAAAAGATACTTTTATATTTGTGTTCAATTGTGTTTTATTTGAGCTGTCAAGCCTAATTTTAGTTTTATAGGCAAGTCACCTTTATTTCTATAGCGCTTTCTACGATACAGATTGTTTCAAAGCAGCTTTTACAGAGAAAACAGGAAAACAATAAAAACAAAGTTTGTTTTGGCTGAACAGCAGATCTAGAAGAACCGATCAATAATATTGATGAATATTAAGTGTTAAATGTAAAACATCTGCAGGCATCAAGAGCCGCTATCAGTGTTCAGGTTATTGAAATCACTTTTGAAAGATCGCTTGCTTTTTTCTTCGCATGTGGCGATCACACGTTCCCCGCAGAAACACTCGCCGTGTCCCGTCAGGGGCTCCAAGAATGAGGTGTTGGGATTCGGACGCGTGTCAGTGGGATTCAGCGGGAATCTCCGAGCGCCTGATGAATGAAGGTGTTCATCACCTGAAGCTGCTGTTTGAAGTGTTTTCCCCAACGCTGCGCTCGGCTGTTTGCACAGCTGCAGGAATCCTTCAGCGAGACACGCTTCGCCCGCGTTCCTCGGCATTGGCTGTGAGGTTTTCTAAACACTGATGGTCTGGACTGGCTCAAAGAGATGGAGATGCTCGGCGACAGAGCCGAGAGCCAGAAAGAGCTGAAGACAAATAAACAAACGTGGTGTTTCGTTTCTGATCATGTGGAGACCACCTTCCCTCTGCTGTCAGAGAGCTTTATTACACACATCAAACCTCCGCCGTTTAATCAACGCACACGGATCTCGCCGCTGGTTCGAGATCCGGACCGGAGGAGAAGCTGGGAACTCTGGGTAACTCGTCACATCGAGCTTCACCTGCGCGGTCCAGATCAATGGGGAGGAAACGGCCTTCATTTCAAAACACGAAACAAACACTGCAGACGTAAAACAGGTCAAGAGGTCAAGAGGTCAAGCGCCTCCTACTGACTTTTCATTTTCACTGTTGTTTATTTCAGTTTAGTTTTATTCTGCCTATAGTAAGCAGGTTTTTTTCAATTTGTGTGTGTGTGTGAGAGAGAGTGAAAGAGAGAGTGTGTGTGTGAGTTAGTGAGTGAGTGTGTGTGTGAAACACTGCACACAGAGTCAGCTGGCCAATCACAGCACACTACGCTTTCGAAGCAAACAATAATGTACAGTATGTGAAAAATAATGTATATTTTGAATATTAATGCATGCTAACATATGCTATTTCATCCAACACACAAAAGGATAATGATCTTTGTAAATAGCATCATATGATCATATTTTTTTACCATGGGCATATTGTGATACTAATGAGTGTGTGAATATTAGGCCGGATGTTCATCACCTGCGAGTTCAGGAACAGGAACCTGTGGTTAAAGATTCATTTACCAGCAGCATAAACCATTATGACAAAATCAAAGAGAAAAATTCAGTGTATGAACTAAGATATTTAATGTCCATGAGGTGCTGATGGCGATTTGTTCGGAGCGATTCAGACGCGCTCATGAGAGATTCTCTGCTGGACTAAAAGAAATATGTAAATGTGATGAATAGGATATGCAAATGAAGTGCAGCCCTGCACTGACCAATCAGGAGGCTCTCCGAGAAATCTTGCCTTAAATTTCTTTTCATTGTCATTTCCCTTCATTATCGCTGGCTCACTTCAGAGGAAGCTTCCCAAACACCTTGGATCAATATCAGCCAGCTCTGCTTTTTAATTTCGCTTTTCTCTCGAAGATGTAAAATGCGTGACAGATATTGACCTTTAGCGAGTGCTTTTGATAAATGATAAATGAGGGTCTTTTGATAAATGTTACCTTCTCAAATGCACCTCTCTAATCTCGAAACGATACAGAAACCTTGTTATGTTTCATTATAGATCTGGGAGGCGATACGGGCCGGAAACGCTTCAGATAACTAATCTCCGCTGATTCGCAGCTCCTTCAGGGAACTTGCTTTTGATTAGCCTGTAATAAAACATTTCACAGTGGCCCTGCATTATGGGTGGCATTTGAGAGCGAAGGCACGCCTCAGCTACTGCTAATGAGCCTAGACATGATTAATAAACAATAACTGCAGCCTTACAGGACAAAACATGCTGCCGTCTGCTCCTTCCACAGGTTTCTGAACCATCACAACCGACAGCCAATCACCCGCTCACACAGAGCATCCCATAATGCACTTGTGAGCGTGTGAAAGTTGGTCTGGATATTAAAGCACCTTCTCATATCCAGTGATTGGTCAGTGGTTTGATGTGAATCATCTGTTGGTATCAGCGTCTGACTCTGTTTATTCTTGTTCAGTGGACGTTACATCTCAGGTGTGCATTATTTTTCAATACTTCTGAAACTATTTATTCTGCTAATAATAATGTTTCCACACCTCAAAACTGTTCAGATGATGTATTTCAAGACGTTTGTCAGGTGTTGTCCTTAAAACGCTCTTGTGTGTCGGGCTAATTTCTCTCACATCTGGTTTGGTTTCGCTGTTGCTAATATCAAAATGTAATTTTAGAGCTTGAGCCACTGATAGCAGACTAATGCAGTTATTAAACTAATTAAAGTTATATATATATATACAGTGAGAATGGAAAGTATTCAGACCCTCTCAAATTTTTTAATTTCTAAAATCATTCGAGTTCTTTTTTTCCTCATGAATGTACACACAGGATGAAATATCTTATTGTTCTAAGTATTCAGAGCTTTTGCTCAGTATTTAGTAGAAGCAGCTTTTGCAGTAATACAGCCATGAGTCTTTTTAGGAAAGATCACACCTGGAATTGCAGGTCGTCTGCTGTTCCTCTTGCAGATCCTCTCCAGTTCTGTCAGGTTGGATGGTAAACGTTGGTGTTCAGCCATTTTTAGGTTTCTCCAGAGATGCTCAAGTGGGTTTTAGTCAGAGTTCTGGCTGGGCGTTCAAGAACAGTCACGGAGTTGTTGTGAAGCCACTGCTTCATTATTTCAGCTGTGCTTCGGGTCATTGTCTTGCTGGAAGGTAAACCTTCGGCCCAGTCTGAGGTCCTGAGCATCTGGAGAAGGTTCTGTATTGGACAGGTGATGAGCAGTGCCTGATTTTCTCCACACATACCGCTTACAATTCAGGCCAAAAAGTTCTATCTTGGTCTCATCAGACCAGCATATCTTATTTCTCACCATCTTGGAGTCCTTCAGGTGTTTTTATCAAACTCCATGCGAGGTTCATGTGTCTTGCACTGAGGAGAGGCTTCTGTCGGTCACTCGACTGGTGGAGCTGCAATGATGGTTGAAGTTGACAGTGATCTCTGGGTTCTTCTTCACCTCTCTCACCAAGCCTCTGCTCACCCGATAGCTCGGTTTGGCCGGACGGACAGCTCTAGGAAGGGTTCTGGTCGTGCCAAACATCTTCCATTTAAGTATTATGGAGGCCACTGTGCCCTTAGGAACCTTAAGTGCTGCAGAAATGTTTTTGTAACCTTGTCCAGATCTGATCTTGCCCCAATTCTGTCTCTGAGCTCTTCTGCAGTTCCTTTGACTTCATGACTCTCATTTGCTCTGACATGCACTGTGAGCTGGAAGGTCTTATATAGACAGATGTGTGTATTTCCCAATCAAGTCCAATCAGTGTAATCAAACACAGCTGGACTCAAATGAAGGTGTAGAAGCATCTCAAGGACGATCAGAAGAAATCGACAGCACCTGAATTAAATATATGAGTGTCACTGCAAAGGGTCTGAATTCTTAGGACTATGTGATATTTACATTTACATTTACATTTACTCATTTAGCAGACGCTTTTATCCAAAGCGACTTACAACTTGAGGAATATAGAAGCAATTTGTCCAAAGGATATAAAAACACATAAGAGCGCTTACAATACAAAGTTTCAAACATTCTGAATACAAGTAGCACAAGCATGGGGAGTAGAGAAAAGGGAAATGTTTTTTTTTTTTTTTTTTTGTGAGTGCATGTGTGTGTCATGTTAGGTGCTCATGGAAGAGATGCGTTTTTAGTAGTTTTTTAAACCTCGACAGGGAATCTGCATTCCGGATGAGGGCAGGGAGTGTGTTCCACCAGCCAGGGGTGGTGAATGAAAATGTTCTTGTGCTCGTTCTTTTTCCTCTCTGTGATGGAACCACGAGTCGCCGCTCGTTGATCGATCGAAGGTTTCTGGTAGGTGTGTAGAGTTGTACCAATGAATGGAAGTATGAAGGTGCTGAGTTTGTGTAAGCTCTGTATGCAAGAGTCAGTGCTTTGAATTTGATGCGTGCTGCGAGAGGGAGCCAGTGTAGTGAGATGAAGAGTGGTGTGACATGAGTCCTTTTCGGTTGGTTGAAGACCAGACGAGCTGCTGCATTCTGGATCAGTTGTAGGGGTTTGATTGCATTTGCAGGAAGCCCAACCAGAAGAGCGTTGCAGTAGTCCAGTCTGGAAATGACCATGGCCTGCACCAGAAGTTGCGTAGCTTGCTCAGTGAGGAATGGCCTGATCCTTCTAATGTTGTACAGTGCAAACCTGCATGATCGAGCCGTCTTTGCAATGTGGTCCTTGAAGGTCAGCTGGTCCTCAAAGATCACTCCAAGATTTCTGACAGACTTTGAAGGGGTTATCGTGGTAGCACCGTTATCACGATAACCCCTTCACCGTTATCACGATAACCCCTATATTTCAGTTTTTCTTATTTAATAAATCTGCAAAAATTCTGCAAAACAATTCTGTGTTTTTCTGTGAATATGAGGTGTGTGTGTACATTAATGAGGGGAAAATGAACTTAAATGATTTTAGCAAATGGCTGCAATATAACAAAGAGTGAAAAATGTAAGGAGGTCTGAATATATATAACATACATATATATATATATATATATATATATATATATATATATATATATATATATATAGAGAGAGAGAGAGAGAGAGAGAGAGAGAGAGTAGCTGTGTGTGTGAATCACTCGAGTCGCTCTCATCTGTGTTCGGCAGTTTTTCTGCTTCAAGAACAGAGCCGTTATTCCCTCGCTAACTAAAATGAAGCAAAATTATCAGCCAATGGGGTGTGAGAATTCTACTTGATAAGAGCATCTTAAAACAAAAACTAAACAAACTAATATATTATAAACAGATTCAAGCAGAACAAATGTTTTGAAACCACTGCAAAACTAGTCAATTCAAGTCAATATTTTTTCCTTTTAATTTTTAATTTCTGGTTTAATAAATACATATAAAGTGCATTGGAACATAATATTTAAAAAAAATTGCGACAGAATGTGCAAACATTGTTTTCTAAAAACGGATCAATTTAGCTATTTATGATTTCAGGATCTGTGACAAAATATGCTGAACACTTTAAAAAGATTCTTAATTTATTCAAAGAAATCACCATAATTGGCCATTTTTTCTGAGTCAGGAAAAGTTTTTTTTTTTAAAACAAGCAAAATAATCTACAATTAGTTACTTAGTTTACTTTTAGTTCCAGGCTTGTCTGTATCTTAGTGTTACCCTTTGTCCTGTTTGTTGTGGCACCTGTGCACTTCCTGTGTGTAAGGTCATGTGTTACTTCCTGTCGGGTGTGTCATGTTTAACTTCCGGGTCCCTTTTGCGTATCTTCCTGTGCCCTTCCTGCATCTGGCTTGTAATCAATCACATCGTTAATCCACCCAGGTGTTCGTCATTCCCTGGTGTATAAAACCCTCTTGTGTTTCCCTGATGTCATGTGAACGCTGTTGTTTTGTTCCCCAAGTGTGTGGATGCTGTTGTCTCCTTGTTCCAATGTTTCTCTGAGTTCTCCTAGTACTCCAAGGTTTTTGCACAAGTGTGTGCTGTTTCTGTTTGGTTATTTAAAGTGTTTTGTTTTTGTGTTTATTGAATAAAGAGAGAGTTTCAGTTGGAAACCTGCTCTCCTCGTCGTGTCTCTCCACATCGTACATGTTCCCTGTGTGTTCGTGACACTTAGAAGGGAAACAAGATTTATTCTCTTATTTAAAGATCTTTTGACTCGTTAAGATCTGATAGTTACTATCAAAAGTGACAGTAAAGATAATTATAATGCTACAAAATAATCTATTCAAAATAAATACTGATATTTTGAACTTTCTGCTCATCAAAGAATCATGAAGAACAAAATGTATCAGTTTCCACAGAAATATGAACTGTTTACATTTTTACACAACAGTGTTGCCGCGATTTGTTTGATGAAGTGATCGGCATTCATCTAAAAAAATGTACGCTGTATGCACTGTACTGTGTGTATGTTTGCTAACAACAAAAGGCATATGCAAAACCACCACAATAAAAACACCTTCGACTCTTGATACACACCTTTAATTATATTCTCCAACAATGCAAACACAAAGATTGCTCACAAAATCACAAAAACGTGCGGGATGCTACAGCGTGTTGTTCCTCAGACGAGATCAATGACAGGGAGTGAACCGTGAGCGGACCGCGATCCTCGTGCAACGCGAACTCAGCGCATGCGCAGTGAACTCTCAGTCACGAGATAACCATGTGAAGGGGAGAATTTGTCCCTGTTTCGTGCTCGAGATATGAGATTTCGGCGACATTAAAGAATTGAAAATACTAAGACAAATAGGGAGTTTGGCGGTTCCACTTCAAAAACGTTGACATAATAGGATTGGCGAGTTAACCGTGAGTCGAGATAAGTGAACTCCACTGTATTCACAAAGAAAACAGCTGTTTTACATTGATATAATATATTAAAAAGAGCTGAAAACGCATCTCTTTTGTGAGCACCTCGTTTCACTTTCCTTTTAGTCCCTCCATTTTCCTGGCTTACACTCAAGGCAACGTCTGGAACTCTGACACTCTTTTCTACTTTTGTCTCTTCAGGATGAAACTCTTTCTGTTTTCCTCAAGTTATAAGTCGCTTTGGATAAAATAATCTGCTAAATGAATACATGTAATATAATATTTCACTGTTTTACTGGATTTGTAATCAAATAAATGCAGGTTTGTTTTGCAGAAGAGATTCTTTCAGTAACAGTAAAAAAGCTCTGTGACCCCAATAATGTAATGAGGTCATGTGACAGTAATTTGTAATGACACTAATGAGTCCAGAGATCCAGAGATGTAAATAAGATGTAAATTTGTATTTTGCCAAATTAAAACATGATCCTTTAATAGATACACCAGCAAAAGTAAGTATCCTGATAAGTGCCGGTAACTGAACTGTATTCACAAGCATTGTTTCAAAACACAGCACACGTACAGGCCGAGCAATTACACCAGGCAGGTCAAAGGTCAAACAGGACCAGATGGGCTGAAAACGAGCACTTCCCCTCCGACCACCCACCAGCCTTGCGCTTTAAACACTCACATCAACACACTCTTCACACTGTACTCTCCTGTGTGTCTAACAGTAGAGAGCGGCGCTTGCAACATCAAGGTCATGGGTTCGATTCCCAGGGAAAGCAAGAACTGATTAGAATGCTACCAAATTCACACATTTTCATTTATTTTTATTTATTTTGGTCCTTAGATAATCACTCATAAAAAATAAAGCTATACATAATAACCAAAAAAAGGTGTAGGCTGAAGCCTCTGCTTATTGAGCCTACCCTTTAAACATAATTATCAATCAAATGAGCGTCACTTTTTCACAGGTATTAATTCATATTAAATATTTTTTATATTAATATTAATATTTAATTAATATAAAAGACAAGAGAAAAAAACATATACATATTGAATTAAATAATTATTTACCACCTTGTTTTCAACATTTTCTTGAATTTACAAAATGAATTACACAATTTTAAATCCTTATGCAAATTATTCCATAGATTAACCCCTTTAACAGATATCTATTTTTTGTATTAGTTCTTGCCCTTATTTTTTTAAACATATACATTCCTCTTAGTTTATACTGACTTTCTCTTATTTCAAACAGCCCTTGGATACAGTTTGGAAGCAAATTATTACAGACCTTATACATTGTCAGTACAGAATAGAAATTAACTATATCAACACATTTTAAAGCATTTAAATTACTAAACAATTGATTTGTTGGTTTGTGATAGTCAATGTGTTTTATAATCCTTATTGCTCTTCTTTGTAATATATATATATTTTATTTATATTGGTTTTAGATGTATGTCCCCAAACCTCCACACAATAGGTCATGTGTGGGACTATGAGCGCACAATACAAATATATCTTGAGTTTTGTTCAGAATATGTTTAGTTTTATGTAATATTGACATTTTTCTTTTTACATGATTAATATGTGGTTTCCAGAATAATCTATGATCAATTATAACACCTAGAAATTTATTTTCATATACTCTATCTATTTCCTAATTTTAACCTTATTGTTACACTTTCGAATAACAAATATTATAAACTTTGTTTTACTTAAATTCATTGACAGTCTATTATCATCCAACTATATTATTAAGATCATCTGTTCAATTTTCAATTTTTAAATTTTACAAATATAATTTATATACAGTACATACATTAAGGGGCCTAATACCGAACCCTGTGGAACTCCACAAGTGACTTTCATTAAGTCTGGTCTAATATAATTAATTTGTACAAAGTGATATCTCTCATCAAGGTAACTTTTTAACCAAACCTCTTATACCATATCTTTCCAATTTCCTCATTAATAACCCATGATCAATAGTGTAAAAAGCTTTTTTTCAATCCACAGTATATTCATTAGAATCCATTGAAGTGGAAATCTCTTCCACCATTTCCATCACTGCCATTGAGGTTGATTTATTTGCTCTAAAGCCATAATGATGTTCACTCAATAGTTAATGTTTGTGTATGAAGTTATCAAGCCTACGCACAATAGCTTCTCTAAGGTTTTAGAGAACTGGGAAAGCAGAGAAATTGGTCTGTACCGTATTTATTCGAGTATAACGCGCAAAATTTTCTACCAAAAAAATAAATCAAAGTTAGGGATGCGCGTTATGCACGAGGGCTGGGCTGGGGTGGGGTGGGGTTTGTTTTGACAGCCGGTCCTTTGAGGGCGCCGGCGAATTGTGAGTTCGTGCTGCGCATTTTACAGGCTGTTTAAGTAGCAATATATGCATACAATAAAAGGCAGACTCGTGAGTGCAATTCAGCAACTGTATTCAAACATAAACCGTGGCAACAACCGCAACAAAGCCCAAAGCAACCGATTGCCGATTGCATGATACATTACATCCCGTAACACAGGCTGCAGCCTCTCACTGTACGTGAGGGCGAAGAAAAAAAACGTCCCCTCGCCGCTTCATTTCCTCACCCACACGTTACGGAGAAGACAGGAATCAGCAACAAAATGGACGGAACAGAAGACGACCTGCAGAAGAATGGGAGCAACTCTTTAGTGTCTTTGATGAGGAATCTGACGTCGAAGGATTTTAAATAAATATTTTTCCGGTAATTCTCTTTCGGTATTGTGTTCATTAGTTTATGTTGTCAATAAATATATGTTATATAAGATATATATGTTATATAAGTATATGTTATACAATAAATACATTTTTTTTATCATGGCTGCACGTGTTCAACAACGTTTTTTGTCAATTACAATGCTTGGTGTGAAACAAAATTTTATACCGATTTTTTATCGAAAATTAGGGGTGCGCGTTATACACGTGTGCGCGATATGCTCGAATAAATACGGTAATTGGAAAAAGATGTCTATCTCCATTTTTAAAAATAGGAATAATTTTAGCTGTTTTCATGTTATTTGGAAATATACCTGTTAAAAATTATTGATTACAAATGTGTGAAAATGGTTTTACAATATATTCTATATGTAAACGATCTTCATGCGCCGTGACACGTACGGCAATCTCATCTCACACAAAAAAGGCATATTTACAGAAAATTATGTCAAAGCTTAATATAAAGGGTAACTTTTATAGTGTCTTAATATCTTTCATTTAGCAGATTAGAGTTTGGATGGTAATACAGTGACGTTTTGAGACGATTCTTGCGATCCTGCGCGTTTGCTGTTTATTATATAATCGCTTTATGTGAGTTTTCCGTACATCTATGATGCTTTAGAATCTTTTGCCTGTTTTTATCTTGCTGTTTCGTCTACATCACATTTTTTTCAAGTTAAAAGCTTCTGAAAATCAATCAGTCTTTGAGAACGTGTGAATGTGTTACTCATTGAATTTACACCATAAGTTACTTTTAGAATAACGTAGCACCTTTTAATGTGGTCTGTTTCCTCTACATGTTCATCTGAAGACAGCAGAAGAGCTGCTGTGGTTTCGCTCCGTTTGCTGGGATTGGGATTTGAAGGACTGTGGTTTAGTGACGCTTTCAGTTCACAGGCTTTCCTTTTCATGTAATAGATTTTAAACGCATCCGGATGGAAAACTGGCCTTTGTTTCTCCTGAAACACTGGCGGTTCATATTTCGACGTCATTGGAGGATCATCATGGGAATGTGGATCTGAACTTCATGTGTTAATGGCAGTAATTACAGCACAGCCGGAGGCGGCCCTGTTCGCTCAGACAGGAAGTGTTTGCCTTTGCTAATTGTCCTGAATAATCAATGGGTTTTACTATTGCTTTTCATTTTGCAAAGCTTGTCTTTGAGAATATTCATATGACCTATGCCATTTCTCTTAGCTTCCACTAAATACAGTTTTAGTTACTAAATGTGTTTATTTAGGCTTTGTAGGAGCCATTTGCACCATCCTATTTAATTTTATTTTTTGTGATCATTTAAATATCAGTTTGGTTTAATATTGTTTATGTCTCTGAGTGTGTGCCCTCTATAGGTGGGAGGGGAAAAAGAGGATAAAAGGAAAGAACACTCCCGACAGGAAGGGGGCGCTGGTGCAAGAGCATACAGTCTTTTGCACATGGAAGACAACACATGCTCCAGCTGCTTAAGTTGTTTGTTTGCTTTATGTTATTTTTCATCTTTGTTTTTGACTTAATAAACTTCAGTTATGACTTGAAACCTCAATGGACTTCCCTGGTACCTTGCACGGAAACTTGCATCTACACCTCCCACAGTGGACAGAAATGGGGATTGAATACAGGACAGTTCAAAACTTGTTTTTTACCACTGCAGGCTTAATGAACACGTTTGAGCTCTGCATGTTGATGCCATGATGAGACACCACACTTTACCTCTGCAACCGAGTCTCATTCAGCCAGAGAAATGCAGGCGGAGAGGGTTAAACATGTTAAACGAATCTGTCACGAGGACGTCAGAGCCCACGTGCATTCTGGGTAAAAGATGAGAAGTCTTGGGAAAAAGAAAGTATTGGTTTTGTCTGTAGTATTAAAAAGATTCATCCATCCATCCGTGCAGATTCACGTCACAAAACAAAACAAAAGCTCTGCAACTTTCATTTCATTGTGACTTTAGGAGAGAAGCGGACAGGAATTTGTAAACTGGGCTCTTCATGTTCCTGGTTTACATTGAGCCAAATCCAGCCTGACAATCAGATGATGGATTTACAGGACATTCAACTGCTGTATGAACTTACAAACCATCAGAAATCAAGAGAAAGACACAAAGCAGGAAGAAAAGTTCACTGTAGAAAAGACAGAATGCCAAGCATGGAGTGTAAATCCGTGGGTAATCCAGGATCCGTGTGTGTGTTGGATTAGCTGATGAGTGTGACTGGATTTGCTCCTCATTAGAGGGTTTGGATTACAGCAGAAGCTCCTCTGGTTTTCATCAGACGCTGTGTTTTCCTGCGAGGGTCAGTATGTGCAGATGGACAGACGGATGAATGCGGCTCTGTGACTGAAATGATTCAGAGAGGAGGAGAAGAGAGGATAGGATATGAGAGAAGAGAAGAGAAGAGAAGAGAAAGAGAAGAGGATAGGATAGGAGGGGAGGAGAGAGGAGGAAAGAAGAGGAGAGAGGAGAGGAGAGGAGAGAAGAGAAGAGGAGAGAGGAGAAGAGAAGAGAAGAGAAGAGAGGAGGAAAGAAGAGGAGAGAAGAGAAGAGAAGAGAAGAGAGGATAGGATAGGATAGGAGAGAAGAGAAGAGAAGAGAAGAGAAGAGAAGAGAAGAGAAGAGAAGAGAAGAGAAAGAGAAGAGGATAGGATAGGAGGGGAGGAGAGAGGAGGAAAGAAGAGGAGAGAAGAGGAGAGGATAGGAGGGGAGAAGAGGAGAGGAGAGGAGAGGAGAGGAGAGGAGAGGAGAGGGGAGAAGAGGAGAGGAGAGGAGAGGAGAGGAGAGGAGAGAAGAGGAGAGGAGAGGTGAGGATAGGATAGGATAGGAGAGGAGAGGAGAGGAGAGAAGAGAAGAGAAGAGAAGAGGAGAGAAAGAGAGGAGAGGAGAGAAGAGAAAGAGAAAAGGATAGGATAGGAGGGGAGAGCAGAGGAGAGAAGAGAAGAGGAGAGAAGAGGAGAGAAGAGAAGAGGAGAGAAGAGGAGAGAAAGAGAGGAGAGGAGAGGAGAGAAGAGAAAGAGAAAAGGATAGGATAGGAGGGGAGAGCAGAGAAGAGAAGAGAAGAGAAGAGAAGAGAAGAGAAGAGAAGAGAAGAGAAGAGGAGAGTAGAGTAGAGAAGAGAAGAGAAGAGAGGAGAAAGAGAGGAGAGGAGAGTAGAGTAGAGTAGAGTAGAGTAGAGTAGAGTAGAGTAGAGTAGAGTAGAGTAGAGTAGAGTAGAGAAGAGAAGAGAAGAGAAGAGAAGAGAAGAGAAGAGAGGAGAAAGACAGGAGAGTAGAGTAGAGTAGAGTAGAGAAGAGTAGAGTAGAGTAGAGTAGAGTAGAGTAGAGTAGAGTAGAGTAGAGTAGAGTAGAGTAGAGTAGAGTAGAGCAGAGCAGAGAAGAGAAAGAGAAGAGAAGAGAGGAGAAAGAGAGGAGAGTAGAGTAGAGTAGAGTAGAGTAGAGTAGAGTAGAGTAGAGTAGAGTAGAGTAGAGCAGAGCAGAGAAGAGAAAGAGAAGAGAAGAGAAGAGAAGAGAGGAGAAAGAGAGGAGAGTAGAGTAGAGTAGAGTAGAGTAGAGTAGAGTAGAGTAGAGTAGAGTAGAGTAGAGCAGAGCAGAGAAGAGAAAGAGAAGAGAAGAGAAGAGAAGAGAGGAGAAAGAGAGGAGAGTAGAGTAGAGTAGAGTAGAGTAGAGTAGAGTAGAGAAGAGAAGAGTAGAGTAGAGTAGAGTAGAGTAGAGTAGAGTAGAGTAGAGCAGAGCAGAGAAGAGAAAGAGAAGAGAAGAGAAGAGAAGAGGAGAGAAAGAGAGGAGAGGAGAGGAGAGAAGAGAAAGAGAAAAGGATAGGATAGGAGGGGAGAGCAGAGGAGAGAAGAGAAGAGAAGAGAAGAGAAGAGAAGAGAAGAGGAGAGAAGAGTAGAGAAGAGAAGAGAAGAGAGGAGAAAGAGAGGAGAGGAGAGGAGAGGAGAGTAGAGTAGAGTAGAGTAGAGTAGAGTAGAGTAGAGTAGAGCAGAGAAGAGAAGAGAAGAGAAGAGAAGAGAAGAGAGGAGAAAGAGAGGAGAGTAGAGTAGAGTAGAGTAGAGTAGAGTAGAGTAGAGTAGAGTAGAGTAGAGCAGAGAAGAGAAGAGAAGAGAAGAGAAGAGAGGAGAAAGAGAGGAGAGTAGAGTAGAGTAGAGTAGAGTAGAGTAGAGTAGAGTAGAGTAGAGCAGAGAAGAGAAGAGAAGAGAAGAGAAGAGAGGAGAAAGAGAGGAGAGTAGAGTAGAGTAGAGTAGAGTAGAGTAGAGTAGAGAAGAGAAGAGAGGAGAGAAGAGAAAGAGAAAAGGATAGGATTGTAGGGGAGAGCAGAGAAGAGAAGAGAAAGAGAAGAGGATAAGAGGAGAGGAGAGGAGAGTAGAGCAGAGAAGAGGAGAGGAGAGAAGAGAAGAGAACAGTAGAGTAGAGCAGAGCAGAGAAGAGAAAGAGAAGAGAAGAGAAGAGAAGAGAAGAGAAAGAGAGGAGAGGAGAGGAGAGTAGAGCAGAGAAGAGTAGAGAAGAGAAGAGAAGAGAAGAGAAGAGAAAGAGAGGAGAGGAGAGGAGAGTAGAGCAGAGAAGAGTAGAGAAGAGAAGAGAAGAGAAGAGGAAAGAAGAGAAGAGAGGAGGAAAGAAGAGAAGAGTAGAGAAGAGAAGAGAAGAGAAGAGAAGAGAAGAGGAAAGAAGAGAAGAGGAGAGAAGAGAAGAGGAAAGAAGAGAAGAGAGGAGGAGAGAAGAGGAAAGAAGAGAAGAGAGGAGGAAAGAAGAGAAGAGTAGAGAAGAGAAGAGAAGAGAAGAGAAGAGAAGAGGAGAGAAGAGAAGAGAGGAGGAGAGAAGAGGAGAGTGGTTCTGGTGTTTACAGAGCAACATGTCACTGTTTTAGTTGTACAGCTCTTCATCTTTAGTTCTAGCGTTCATTTCATTCATTCTAATTCGTTCTGTTCATCATTCTTTTCTATATACCTTTTAACCCTCAAGGCTTTTTAAACATTCAAGTGATTTCAAAGTCAGTGTTGATGAACTTCTTCAAAATAATAAACTTTTTGGATTCCAATCCTTTATTTTGCTTCATTTGAATTAGATTGCTGTCGGTGCGTTTGATGATTGTTGGCGCTGTAACTCCTGGTCAGTGTGGGTCAGGTGCTGCCGTCGCTCCGCTAGGGATGGTTTCTGCAGGTGCGTTCACACTCTCAGCGTGTGTCTGAGCG
>JAWRVZ010000369.1:275000-277500 GCA_037043235.1 Rhodeus uyekii | reverse complement strand
CATATAGAGACATACAGACACATATAGACACATATAGAGACATGCTCACAGTGAATACAGTGTTCCAGTGAAGCCAGAGCTCAGAGTAAATCCCTGCGCAGAAACTATAGAGGATAAAAACACATCTATTGTAGCAAAATTAATACACAATCAATTTGTTTCAGAAAAAACACTTTATTTCCAATAAAATTATATATATTTTCAAAATATTTATATTTTGCATTTTGAGGTTGTGTTGTTTATTGAGTAAAGCCACACAATATAATTCATAATTATAACCCAACCTTGTGTATTTTTGCTTAATTATCCTGAAACTTGTCTGTTTCTCTTTCTCTGTTACAGACTGACACATAATTCTGCATGAACACAAATATCCTGCAAATGATCAAAGTTTTAGATTACAATTTATCTTACAGTTTTTTACGATTGCTAAACAGTAATGGGCAGATCTGTAGTCACATGTGCAAAACTCTAACTACAGTCTGCACAGCAGCAGTTCATGTGGACCAAACTCTAGCTCATTTTCATTGCTTGTACACAGTTTTCTAAACTCTACACACTTATCCCATGACTTTAACCACAACCTGCACAACACTACAGATTTACAACATTTTGTTCAAATACTAACACACTGCTGTCAAAACTGTGAACCACACAATCAAAACTATTATCATTCAAAACATATATCATATTTCATTATATATAATATTATATAATATTTATTTATATAACATTTCAATCAAAAAATAGATTTCAGCCTTGTGCCTTTCAAACACTGCTGATTGCAATTTCAGCTGAAAGGCTGAGCAGGTGTTTTAGACTTGTAGGTGAAAACACACACACACACATATGTATAAAAATATATATATATGAGTCATGAATTAGTCTTTCTAAGCTCTACCTATATGGGTAGAGCTCAGAAAAACTAAATTTGTAAATGGAACACGGAAGACGGTTTGTGAAGGGAGAAGGGTGGCAGGGAGAGGGAGGATGCATGGAGGAAGACAAAGAAGACAAAGAGCTGTTATTTCAGATGAAATAAGTGCTAAACTTATAGACATGTCATGAATGAAGGTCTCTCATTGAGAGAGGAAGGGTTGAGGGTGCAACCCAATCTGCAAAGATCCACAGCTGCATCTGTCATGATAATTTTCCAGCTTTCAAACAGGTGAGAGTTTCATCCTTACAGTAAATGAAAACATTACAGGAATTTATTTTGTATTGCAATTATAGAATATTTACACATATATACATTACAGTAAGTTTGACAGTAAAATGTATTTTTACAACAGGACCCAAAGGCTGCCCCCAACAGGAGGAAGAGAACATTTATTTTCAGATGCGCAGGAAAATGCTATTGTTGGCATGGTTATGGTCACCAATGCAATACTGTAAAACTGTGGGATAATCAAGATAGAGTGCTGGCTGATAATGATATATTTGTAAATGTTACAGACCTGGTTCTTCCGCAGGAGCATGAGAGAGAACATTAGATGTGATGTTGATGGAAACCTGTGGCTGATGCTACAGAGAGGCAGGATTAGCCCTTCAATTATTTGTTTGAATTACAGAATGTACTTTTAGTTTCTACCTTTTTTCTCATTACTGTAAATCCGTAAATTACAACGGACTATTGAAGCAAACTGCTGATCTTCATTTACCTTCAAGAATTGTTATGATTTAAAACTGTAAATACTGTAAATCATGTGAAAGAATGTCACTCTGTTCTTTGAAGAAAATATTACTTTGTAAGAAGTCACTGAAATTGTTCAAACTGTAAAGAAAAGTTAGTATTTTCTGTATTGGTGTTTGATGCTAGTGTTTTTACTCTCAGTGTGTTCTGAGTGACAGTGTGTGTTATCTCAGTGAGGGTTGTGCAGTGTGTGATCTCAGTGAGGGTTGTGCAGTGTGTGTGTCTCAGTGAGGGTTGTGCAGTGTGTGTTATCTCAGTGAGGGTTGTGCAGTGTGTGTATCTCAGTGAGGGTTGTGCGGTGTGTGTATCTCAGTGAGGGTTGTGCAGTGTGTGTATCTCAGTGAGGGTTGTGCGGTGTGTGTTATCTCAGTGAGGGTTGTGCGGTGTGTGTATCTCAGTGAGGGTTGTGCGGTGTGTGTTATCTCAGTGAGGGTTGTGCAGTGTGTGTATCTCAGTGAGGGTTGTGCAGTGTGTGTATCTCAGTGAGGGTTGTGCAGTGTGTGTTATCTCAGTGAGGGTTGTGCAGTGTGCGTATCTCAGTGAGGGTTGTGCAGTGTGTGTTATCTCAGTGAGGGTTGTGCAGTGTGTGTATCTCAGTGAGGGTTGTGCAGTGTGTGTTATCTCAGTGAGGGTTGTGCAGTGTGTGTATCTCAGTGAGGGTTGTGCAGTGTGTGTATCTCAGTGAGGGTTGTGCAGTGTGTGTATCTCAGTGAGGGTTGTGCAGTGTGTTATCTCAGTGAGGGTTGTGCAGTGTGTGTATCTCAGTGAGGGTTGTGCAGTGTGTGTATCTCAGTGAGGGTTGTGCAG
>JAWRVZ010000369.1:240000-270000 GCA_037043235.1 Rhodeus uyekii | reverse complement strand
CAGTCCAGAACACACTGGCATTGTTGTGAGTTTGTTTCATGTTGTTGTGTCTCTTTTAACCCTGCTGAGCTCAAGCTGTTGTTCCTCATAGACCCTGGATAACACACAAACACACACACACACACACACAGACTCATTCACACAGACATACACACACACACACACACACACACACACAGTTACACACACTCACTCACAGACACACATGCTCATTAACACAGACACACACACACTCACACACACACACACACACACATTCACACACACACACACACACACACACACACACACACATACACTCACAGTGGTCTAATGTTCAGACCATGTGTAAAATGAGATTTTGTAGACCAGATGAATCCATCTGGATTGTTCTCATTGACAGGAGCCGTCCCTGGATTGTTCTCAATGGCTGGAGTCGTCACTGTATTGTTCTCAATGGCTGGAGTCGTCAGTCGTCACTGGATTGATCTCGTTGTTAGGAGTCGTCACTGGATTGTTCTCATTGGCAGGAGTCGTCAGTCGTCACTGGATTGATCTCATTGACAGGAGCCGTCCCTGGATTGTTCTCATTGACAGGAGTCGTCAGTCGTCACTGGATTGATCTCGTTGTTAGGAGTCGTCACTGGATTGTTCTCATTGGCAGGAGTCGTCAGTCGTCACTGGATTGATCTCATTGACAGGAGCCGTCCCTGGATTGTTCTCAATGGCTGGAGTCGTCAGTCGTCACTGGATTGATCTCGTTGTTAGGAGTCGTCACTGTATTGTTCTCAATGGCTGGAGTCGTCAGTCGTCACTGGATTGTTCTCATTGACAGGAGTCATCACTGTATTGTTCTCAATGGCTGGAGTCGTCAGTCGTCCCTGGATTGTTCTCATTGACAGGAGCCGTCCCTGGATTGTTCTCATTGACAGGAGTCATCACTGTATTGTTCTCAATGGCTGGAGTCGTCAGTCGTCCCTGGATTGTTCTCATTGACAGGAGCCGTCCCTGGATTGTTCTCATTGGCAGGAGTCATCACTGTATTGTTCTCAATGGCTGGAGTCGTCAGTCGTCACTGGATTGATCTCGTTGTTAGGAGTCGTCACTGGATTGTTCTCATTGGCAGGAGTCGTCAGTCGTCACTGGATTGATCTCATTGACAGGAGCCGTCCCTGGATTGTTCTCAATGGCAGGAGTCACCACTGTATTGTTCTCAATGGCTGGAGTCGTCAGTCGTCCCTGGATTGTTCTCATTGACAGGAGCCGTCCCTGGATTGTTCTCATTGGCAGGAGTCATCACTGTATTGTTCTCAATGGCTGGAGTCGTCAGTCGTCACTGGATTGTTCTCATTGACAGGAGCCGTCCCTGGATTGTTCTCATTGACAGGAGCCGTCCCTGGATTGTTCTCATTGACAGGAGCCGTCCCTGGATTGTTCTCATTGACAGGAGCCGTCCCTGGATTGTTCTCAATGGCAGGAGTCACCACTGTATTGTTCTCAATGGCTGGAGTCGTCAGTCGTCCCTGGATTGTTCTCATTGACAGGAGCCGTCCCTGGATTGTTCTCATTGGCAGGAGTCATCACTGTATTGTTCTCAATGGCTGGAGTCGTCAGTCGTCCCTGGATTGTTCTCATTGACAGGAGCCGTCCCTGGATTGTTCTCATTGACAGGAGTCATCACTGTATTGTTCTCAATGGCTGGAGTCGTCAGTCGTCCCTGGATTGTTCTCATTGACAGGAGCCGTCCCTGGATTGTTCTCATTGGCAGGAGTCATCACTGTATTGTTCTCAATGGCTGGAGTCGTCAGTCGTCACTGGATTGATCTCGTTGTTAGGAGTCGTCACTGGATTGTTCTCATTGGCAGGAGTCGTCAGTCGTCACTGGATTGATCTCATTGACAGGAGCCGTCCCTGGATTGTTCTCATTGGCAGGAGTCGTCAGTCGTCACTGGATTGTTCTCATTGGCAGGAGTCGTCAGTCGTCACTGGATTGATCTCATTGTTAGGAGTCGTCACTGGATTGTTCTCAATGGCAGGAGTCGTCACTGTATTGTTCTCAATGGCTGGAGTCGTCAGTCGTCACTGTATTGTTCTCATTGGCAGGAGCCGTCACTGGATTGTTCTCATTTGCTGGAGTCGTCACTGGATTGTTCTCATTGGCTGGAGTCGTCAGTCGTCACTGGACCGTTCTCATTCGCTGGTGCTGTCACTGGATTGTTCTCATTGGCTGGAGTCGTCACTGGATTGTTCTCATTGGTAGGAGTCGTCAGTCGTCACTGGATTGTTCTCATTGGCAGGAGTCGTCACTGGATTGATCTCATTGGCAGGATCCGTCACTGGATTGTTCTCATTGGCAGGAGTCGTCAGTCGTCACTGGATTGATCTCATTGTTAGGAGTCGTCACTGGATTGTTCTCAATGGCAGGAGTCGTCACTGTATTGTTCTCAATGGCTGGAGTCGTCAGTCGTCACTGTATTGTTCTCATTTGCTGGAGTCGTCACTGTATTGTTCTCAATGGCTGGAGTCGTCAGTCGTCACTGGACCGTTCTCATTCGCTGGTGCTGTCACTGGATTGTTCTCATTGGCTGGAGTCATCACTGGATTGTTCTCATTGGCTGGAGCCGTCACTGGATTGTTCTCATTGGCAGGAGTCGTCAGTCGTCACTGGATTGATCTCATTGTTAGGAGTCGTCACTGGATTGATCTCATTGTTAGGAGTCGTCACTGGATTGATCTCATTGTTAGGAGTCGTCACTGGATTGATCTCATTGTTAGGAGTCGTCACTGGATTGATCTCATTGTTAGGAGTCGTCACTGGATTGTTCTCAATGGCAGGAGTCGTCACTGTATTGTTCTCAATGGCTGGAGTCGTCAGTTGTCACTGTATTGTTCTCATTGGCAGGAGCCGTCACTGGATTGTTCTCATTTGCTGGAGTCGTCACTGGATTGTTCTCATTGGCTGGAGTCGTCACTGGATTGTTCTCATTGGTAGGAGTCGTCAGTCGTCACTGGATTGTTCTCATTGGCAGGAGTCATCACTGGATTGATCTCATTGGCAGGATCCGTCACTGAATTGTTCTCATTGGCTGGAGTCGTCACTGGATTGTTCTCATTGACAGGAGCCGTCCCTGGATTGTTCTCATTGGCTGGAGTCGTCACTGGATTGTTCTCATTGGCAGGAGTCGCCACTGTATTGTTCTCAATGGCTGGAGCCGTCCCTGGATTGTTCTCATTGGCTGGAGCCGTCCCTGGATTGTTCTCATTGGCTGGAGTCGTCACTGGATTGTTCTCAATGGCAGGAGTCACCACTGTATTGTTCTCAATGGTTGGAGTCGTCAGTCGTCACTGGATTGTTCTCATTGACAGGAGCCGTCCCTGGATTGTTCTCATTGGCTGGAGTCGTCACTGTATTGTTCTCAATGGCTGGAGTCGTCAGTCGTCACTGGATTGATCTCATTGTTAGGAGTCGTCACTGGATTGATCTCATTGTTAGGAGTCGTCACTGGATTGATCTCATTGTTAGGAGTCGTCACTGTATTGTTCTCAATGGCTGGAGTCGTCAGTCGTCACTGTATTGTTCTCATTGGCAGGAGCCGTCACTGGATTGTTCTCATTTGCTGGAGTCGTCACTGGATTGTTCTCATTGGCTGGAGTCGTCACTGTATTGTTCTCAATGGCTGGAGTCGTCAGTCGTCACTGGACCGTTCTCATTCGCTGGTGCTGTCACTGGATTGTTCTCATTGGCTGGAGTCGTCACTGGATTGTTCTCATTGGTAGGAGTCGTCAGTCGTCACTGGATTGTTCTCATTGGCAGGAGTCGTCACTGGATTGATCTCATTGGCAGGATCCGTCACTGAATTGTTCTCATTGGCTGGAGCCGTCACTGGATTGTTCTCATTGGCTGGAGCCGTCACTGGATTGTTCTCATTGGCAGGATCCGTCACTGGATTGTTCTCATTGGCTGGAGTCGTCACTGGATTGTTCTCATTGACAGGAGCCGTCCCTGGATTGTTCTCATTGGCAGGATCCGTCACTGGATTGTTCTCATTGGCTGGAGCCGTCACTGGATTGTTCTCATTGGCAGGAGTCGTCAGTCATCACTGGATTGATCTCATTGTTAGGAGTCGTCACTGGATTGTTCTCAATGGCAGGAGTCGCCACTGTATTGTTCTCAATGGTTGGAGTCGTCAGTCGTCACTGGATTGTTCTCATTGACAGGAGCCGTCCCTGGATTGTTCTCATTGGCTGGAGTCGTCACTGGATTGTTCTCATTGGCAGGAGTCGCCACTGTATTGTTCTCAATGGCTGGAGCCGTCCCTGGATTGTTCTCATTGGCTGGAGCCGTCCCTGGATTGTTCTCATTGGCTGGAGTCGTCACTGGATTGTTCTCAATGGCAGGAGTCGTCAGTCGTCACTGGATTGTTCTCATTGGCTGGAGCCGTCCCTGGATTGTTCTCATTGGCTGGAGTCACCACTGTATTGTTCTCAATGGTTGGAGTCGTCAGTCGTCACTGGATTGTTCTCATTGACAGGAGCCGTCCCTGGATTGTTCTCATTGGCTGGAGTCGTCACTGTATTGTTCTCAATGGCTGGAGTCGTCAGTCGTCACTGGATTGATCTCATTGTTAGGAGTCGTCACTGGATTGTTTTCATTGGCAGGAGTCGTCAGTCGACACTGGATTGATCTCATTGACAGGAGCCGTCCCTGGATTGTTCTCATTGGCTGGAGTCGTCACTGGATTGTTCTCATTGGCAGGAGTCGTCAGTCGTCACTGGATTGATCTCATTGTTAGGAGTCGTCACTGGATTGTTCTCAATGGCAGGAGTTGTCACTGGATTGATCTCATTGGCTGGAGTCGTCACTGGATTGTTCTCATTGGCAGGAGTCGTCACTGGATTGTTCTCATTGGCAGGAGTCGTCAGTCGACACTGGATTGATCTCATTGTTAGGAGTCGTCACTGGATTGTTCTCATTGGCAGGAGTCGTCAGTCGACACTGGATTGATCTCATTGTTAGGAGTCGTCACTGGATTGTTCTCAATGGCTGGAGTCGTCACTGGATTGTTCTCATTGGCAGGAGTCGTCACTGGATTGTTCTCATTGGCAGGAGTCGTCAGTCGACACTGGATTGATCTCATTGTTAGGAGTCGTCACTGGATTGTTCTCATTGGCAGGAGTCGTCAGTCGACACTGGATTGATCTCATTGTTAGGAGTCGTCACTGGATTGTTCTCATTGGCAGGAGTCGTCAGTCGACACTGGATTGATCTCATTGTTAGGAGTCGTCACTGGATTGTTCTCATTGACAGGAGCCGTCCCTGGATTGTTCTCATTGGCTGGAGTCGTCACTGTATTGTTCTCAATGGCTGGAGTCGTCAGTCGTCACTGGATTGATCTCATTGTTAGGAGTCGTCACTGGATTGTTCTCATTGGCAGGAGTCGTCAGTCGACACTGGATTGATCTCATTGTTAGGAGTCGTCACTGGATTGTTCTCATTGACAGGAGCCGTCCCTGGATTGTTCTCATTGGCTGGAGTCGTCACTGTATTGTTCTCAATGGCTGGAGTCGTCAGTCGTCACTGGATTGATCTCATTGTTAGGAGTCGTCACTGGATTGTTCTCATTGGCAGGAGTTGTCAGTCGACACTGGATTGATCTCATTGACAGGAGCCGTCCCTGGATTGTTCTCATTGGCTGGAGTCGTCACTGGATTGTTCTCATTGGCAGGAGTCGTCAGTCGTCACTGGATTGATCTCATTGTTAGGAGTCGTCACTGGATTGTTCTCAATGGCTGGAGTCGTCAGTCGTCACTGTATTGTTCTCATTGGCAGGAGCCGTCACTGGATTGTTCTCATTTGCTGGAGTCGTCACTGGATTGTTCTCATTGGCTGGAGTCGTCACTGTATTGTTCTCAATGGCTGGAGTCGTCAGTCGTCACTGGACCGTTCTCATTCGCTGGTGCTGTCACTGGATTGTTCTCATTGGCTGGAGTCGTCACTGGATTGTTCTCATTGGCAGGAGTCGTCAGTCGTCACTGGATTGTTCTCATTGGCAAGATGCGTCACTGGATTGTTCTCATTGGCTGGAGCCGTCACTGGATTGTTCTCATTGGCAGGAGTCGTCAGTCATCACTGGATTGTTCTCAGTGGCAGGAGCCGTCACTGGACTGTTCTCATTCGCTGGTGCTGTCACTGGATTGTTCTCATTGGCTGGAGTCGTCACTGGATTGTTCTCATTGGCAGGAGTCGTCAGTCGTCACTGGATTGTTCTCATTGGCAGGAGTCGTCACTGGATTGATCTCATTGGAAGGATCCGTCACTGGATTGTTCTCATTGGCAGGAGTCGTCACTGTATTGTTCTCAATGGCTGGAGTCGTCAGTCGTCACTGTATTGTTCTCATTGGCAGGAGCCGTCACTGGATTGTTCTCATTTGCTGGAGTCGTCACTGGATTGTTCTCATTGGCTGGAGTCGTCACTGTATTGTTCTCAATGGCTGGAGTCGTCAGTCGTCACTGGACCGTTCTCATTGGCTGGTGCTGTCACTGGATTGTTCTCATTGGCTGGAGTCGTCACTGGATTGTTCTCATTGGCAGGAGTCGTCAGTCGTCACTGGATTGTTCTCATTGGCAAGATGCGTCACTGGATTGTTCTCATTGGCTGGAGCCGTCACTGGATTGTTCTCATTGGCAGGAGTCGTCAGTCATCACTGGATTGTTCTCAGTGGCAGGAGCCGTCACTGGACCGTTCTCATTCGCTGGTGCTGTCACTGGATTGTTCTCATTGGCTGGAGTCGTCACTGGATTGTTCTCATTGGCAGGAGTCGTCAGTCGTCACTGGATTGTTCTCATTGGCAGGAGTCGTCACTGGATTGATCTCATTGGAAGGATCCGTCACTGGATTGTTCTCATTGGCAGGAGTCGTCACTGTATTGTTCTCAATGGCTGGAGTCGTCAGTCGTCACTGGATTGTTCTCATTGGCTGGAGCCGTCACTGTATTGTTCTCATTGGTAGGAGTCGTCACTGTATTGTTCTCAATGGCTGGAGTCGTCAGTCGTCACTGGACCGTTCTCATTCGCTGGTGCTGTCACTGGATTGTTCTCATTGGCTGGAGTCGTCACTGGATTGTTCTCATTGACAGGAGTTGTCACTGGATTGATCTCATTGGCAGGATCCGTCACTGGATTGTTCTCATTGTCTGGAGCCGTCACTGGATTGTTCTCATTGGCTGGAGCCGTCACTGGATTGTTCTCATTGGCAGGATCCGTCACTGGATTGATCTCATTGTTAGGAGTCGTCACTGGATTGTTCTCAATGGCAGGAGTCGTCACTGTATTGTTCTCAATGGCTGGAGTCGTCAGTCGTCACTGTATTGTTCTCATTGGCAGGAGCCGTCACTGGATTGTTCTCATTGGCTGGAGTCGTCACTGGATTGTTCTCATTGGCTGGAGTCGTCACTGAATTGATCTCATTGGCAGGATCCGTCACTGGATTGTTCTCATTCGCTGGTGCTGTCACTGGATTGTTCTCATTGGCTGGAGTCGTCACTGGATTGTTCTCATTGGCAGGAGTCGTCAGTCGTCACTGGATTGTTCTCATTGTTAGGAGTCGTCACTGGATTGTTCTCAATGGCAGGAGCCGTCACTGGATTGTTCTCACTAGCAGGAGCCGTCACTGGATTGTTCTCATTGGCAGGAGCCGTCACTGGATTGTTCTCATTGGCAGGAGCCGTCACTGGATTGTTCTCATTGGCAGGAGCCATCACTGGATTGTTTTCATTGGCTGGAGTCATCACTGGATTGTTCTCATTGGCTGGAGTCATCACTGGATTGTTCTCATTGGCTGGAGTCATCACTGGATTGTTCTCATTGGCAGGAGTCGTCAGTCGTCACTGGATTGATCTCATTGGCAGGAGCCGTCACTGGATTGTTCTCATTGGCTGGAGTCATCACTGGATTGTTCTCATTGGCAGGAGCCGTCACTGGATTGTTCTCATTGGCAGGAGCCATCACTGGATTGTTTTCATTGGCTGGAGTCATCACTGGATTGTTCTCATTGGCTGGAGTCATCACTGGATTGTTTTCATTGGCTGGAGTCATCACTGGATTGTTCTCATTGGCTGGAGTCGTCACTGTATTGTTCTCAATGGCTGGAGTCGTCACTGGATTGTTCTCATTGGCAGGAGCCGTCACTGGATTGTTTTCATTGGCTGGAGTCATCAGTGGATTTTTCTGATGTTCTGAAGATTATGATGATGATGGTGATAATGATTATAATGATGCAAAGTGTGAGTATTCACAAGTCAAGCAAGCAGTCAGTCCATCTACTAGGTGGAGAGTGACAAGACTAGTCAATGAGGGCAATGAGAGTGCTGGTGAGGTCCATATGGGATGATGGGAAATGAGGCCAGAGTGCACATGAGGGAAAGAGAACTGGTATAATTGTGACAACCACTGCCAATTGTATTTTGGGATGTCAACCAGGTACTGGTGCTGGATTATGATCGTATGTGTTCTGTTCGTTTTAAATGTTACTCCGATCACCTATACCGGTAGATTGTTGCTCCCTTAACACGATATATATATTTCATGTTCTGAATATCACGGTTATCCTCAATTCAGTATATTGCGACAGCTCTTGTGTGTAGCCGCAGTAAATCCGCTCTAGGTGAGCACATGGGCCATGCATTAATCAGTAGGTGTGTGTGTGTTACTGTGCCATTATCTCTCTTGTCAGAACTAAACAGATATGAAACGCAGCACTTTGTGTCACAAATTTTTACATTCAACTTAGATGAGAAAAACAGGGCCATCTGCACAGCTGTGACCTGCGTGACCTCTGCTGCCGCTCTCATTCCTTCATGTGACGCAGAGAGAGTCTGAGCATCAATATCATCAAAATCATGACATTTCTGAGTACTTTAACGCAGTTTGTACTCTCTTTCTCCTGATGTAGACAGCACACTTTAACTCTCTCACACACACTCCCTGTCGTCACTCTGTTATTGCCTTTCCCCGTTTGGCAGCATATGTGCCCCGTGTCGCCATGCCGACGGATTCAGCATCGCCATGGGAGCAGCATCTTCTCTCATCCCTCTAATGGACGTTTCGTTACAAACGTCTGCTGCTACCTGCCCATATTCACCCTCATAAATACTCCACACATTCCCCACAGCGCTGCCTTTAATGAAGCCATTTACAGCCTGTGACGAGAGAGAGAGTCGTGCCGCTCTCAGTCCCAGTGTGTGTTTAATGCATGGACAGACCTGCACCTGTCAGCATCCCTCTCTCTCTCACAGTCAAAACAGCTTCTAACATGATGGAGAGCTGATCACTTTATTATTAGCTTTATTTTGAATCTGCTAAAGATCCTGAACAAATTAATGTGAATGTAGCGATCAGAAGTGCTTCTTCACTCCGGAGGTTTGTTCATTTACTCTGGAAAACCTGGTTAAATCCGGAACTGAGATCCTCTGAACGATTCAACCATATATGTGCTGAAATAAAATGAATTCATTTCAAATGACATCAGAAAGTAGATGTCGCTTTATTTCTATTACGTTCAGGGCTTTGTTTTGTAGACTTAACTGCTTTGCTGTTAATACACTCGCGAAAAAAAAGAAAGCTTCTTTCTAAAAAGTTTCTTCTGTTCAACAAGAAAATACAGTAAAACCGTAATATTGTGAAATATTTTTACAATTTAAAATATCTGTTTTCTGTTTGAAGATGTTTTTTGATGAACAGAAAGATCAAAAGAACAGCATTTATTTTATATAGAATATTTTGTAACATTATAAATGTTTTAATATTAATATAGATTGATATTGACTGGATTGCATTTAAAGTCATCCTGACAGTGATGCCATCTTAATATTTGATGCAGAATTAAGGCTCAAGCAATTCTCTCTATCTGGTAAACGTTGTGTTGGTTCTGTCATTATCTGACTGAAACACTCGTTCTTCTGCTGTCTGATTCAGAACATGCAAATGAAGTTTTATTGTTATTATTCTGCTGCTCTTCTTGAATCATCCTGTTATTTGTTATTTATTCCTCTGGCGGTCAGTATGGAGCAGTTAAGTGATCATCAGTGGTCACTCTGTGCTGGGAAACGGCCAAACACAACATCTGACCAATAAAACACCACAGCCATAAACAACAATTTTCCCACAAATGGAGAACAATGAAGGACACTCTCTCTCGCTCGCTCTCTCTCTCACACACACACACACACACACACACTCACACACACACCCACACACACACCCTCGATGGAAGGTCACCTCACCAACCTCCAGCACTTAGCCAATGTGGTAATTGTATCTCTTGGACACTCGTCCCAGCTGACCATCAGAGTGTATGAGTGAGTGTCTGCATGTGTGTGTGTGTGAGCGTTTGTGTGTGTGTGTGTGTGTGTGTGTGTCTCTGCATGTATTTGTGCATGCGAGTGTGTGTGCGTGTGTGTGTGTGTCTGCATGTATGTGTGCATGCGAGTGTGTGTGCGTGTGTGTGTGTGAACTCTAACATGATGTGACATGCAGAGCAGCCATCGCAGGTTTTTAATAAATGATTCAAGCGTGTCAGTCAGTGAACAGAGGTAATGTTGCTCGTCTCTGAATCTCGCGGGATGGACAGAGATGGACGCCACCCCGTCCCGCACACTCGCACCGTCCTGACAAATCCATCTAATGATCTCTGCGGTGTGATTTTGTGTTTTTAGGTGCCGCAGGGGTCTGATGTGAACTTGCTCGCTCAGAGCAGCTGCACAAATGACGGCGGTTCACGGGTGAAGCTGCGGATCACCCTCGTCCAGCACTTCAGACCGAGAGAACGAAACACAAACACACATCGCAGCGCAGTTTGTTATGCCACAAGACATGAAAGAGAAAGAGCAGACAGACAGACAGACAGACAGACAGATGTGTCCATATGTGCACTGCACATCAAGTTTGAGGTCTGACTCTATCAGATTTTATAATGTCTCTGAAAAACTCTCTTCTGTTTGATTATTCAAACAGTAAAACAGTGTAATATTATATCAGTGTAAAACAGCTGTTTTCTATGTGAATATATAGTAAAGTGTCATTTATTCCTGTAATTAAAGCTGAATTTATTAGATGATAAATACAGTAAAACAGTGTAATATTATATCAGTGTAAAACAGCTGTTTTCTATGTGAATATATAGTAAAGTGTCGTTTATTCCAGGTAATATATATATATATATCATATGTCGTTCCACACCTGCATGTCTTTCTCCCTTTTACTTGGAAGTCATTTTGAAGAATGTTGGGAACTGAACAGGCCTGAAGCGCTTTGATCAATAAGAGAAGATCGAGATGCTCTTCAAGGATCTTCTTGTACGTTCCACAGAGAAAATAGTGTCAGCTAGTTATGACAGAATTTTTGAGCGAACTAACCCTTTGATAAGTGTTTAGGGAGGCAAGCGAAGCCGGATCGAAGGCTGGCGATCAGGGGCTGCGGTCGGTCGCGCCGATGCATTCGACACTTCTTTAAGATGACTAAAACGCTCTTCATCCTCACAGGAAACATCAGCGCAGCGTAATGCTTTCCTCTTCAGCCAAGATCTAATTAAAGCTTAACTGAATTAAAGTCCATTAGAGGACATTAGCGAGGTGAAGGAGGAACGGCGCACTATGGAAAGTGTTCCTCTTCTGATTTAGGGACTCTTCTCTCACGCTAATATGTCTTAGATCAAGAGGAAATGTCGACTTGTGATTGCAGAATAAACATCATGTGAGATGCTAATGGAGAGAAAGCGATGCTCTTACCGGTCGACGTCTCACTGTCTCAAAGTTATTGACCTCGGTCCCCCTGTGATTCGTTCCAGCACTAAAATTAACTTAATAATGGCCAAACACAAAGAACAACTACCTTATTTAACTCGCTAAACTTACATACTGCACATGCAATTGACAGGGAACAATTAAGCCCAGCTTAATATGACCAATATAGAGTTATGGCCCTTGTTAGACGTGTGCGGCGGCTTCCTTCTGTCAGACTGTCAGAAATAAATAAAGAAGGTAAAAGAAATCTATTGATTTTATCTCAGAATCCTAAATGACCTCACGTCTCCCTGGACATTTAGGATTTGAGCTTCAGGATAATTATGGCTTCATGCATGAGGCAGATTAATGTGCAGCTATTGTGAACTCTGATTTCGGCTCTGTCCCAAAACCCAGTGATCCGCCTCATGGTCCAAACACACACACACACACACACACACACACACACTCGCAACACATATTTTTCTGTGGAAGCCGTTATATATTTTACTTTTCAGGATTTTAGAATATGATTTAAGTTTTTTATATTAAAACTGCTGCTCAGCTCTCGTTTCCTCTTGACTTGGATGTGTTCATGATTTAGTTTATTCTCAGTGATTCTTATATATTTTGCAGCCCAACTCTTCGATCTGTGGATGACAGTTTCCAGCCGAGTCTCAGAATCAATGACTTCTGCTCACTCTGTTGGATTGTGAACGACCCAAAAGCTCTTGAGAAAGTTACAAATATGTGTTTTTTTAGGATGATACACGTTATATAATACAGCAGATTTGGTTTCCAAAAAGCTCAACTGAATCTATATTTTGTCTAATTCTGATTGATCGGTAGATGCGGCATAAGGGTTGCATTGGAACGCAGCGCAGAGAGAGGCGAGCAGAAACAGGTTTCCAACGGACACTTTATTTATTTTAAATGACAGCAAACAAACAAAAACACTTTCAAAAGGCAAAAACAAAACAGCACACTTAGTGGAAAACGTTTGAGTCACTTGGAGCAAGGAGGCGCGAAACACCGACACACAGGGTAACAAGAACTGACAAAGACAAAGGAACACAAGAGGTCTTAAATACACAAGGAGGTGATGAGGGAATCAGACTCAGCTGACAAGATTCACGGGGTGACTCAACAGGCGAGGAACCACAGGTGAAAACACAGAAGGGAACAGGAAGTGCACGAATGGCTCAACTAACAGGAAGTGCACAACATACAGGAAGTGCACGAATGGCTCAACTGACAGGAAGTGCACAACATACAGGAAGTGCATGAATGGCTCAACTGACAGGAAGTGCACAACATACAGGAAGTGCACGAATGGCTCAACTGACAGGAAGTGCACAACATACAGGAAGTCCACGAATGGCTCAACTGACAGGAAGTGCACAACATACAGGAAGTGCATGAATGGCTCAACTGACAGGAAGTGCACGACAGACAGGAAGTGCACGAATGGCTCAACTGACAGGAAGTGCACAACATACAGGAAGTCCACGAATGGCTCAACTGACAGGAAGTGCACAACATACAGGAAGTGCACGAATGGCTCAACTGACAGGAAGTGCACGAATGGCTCAACTGACAGGAAATGCATGATAGACAGGAAGTGCACGAATGGCTCAACTGACAGGAAATGCATGATAGACAGGAAGTGCACGAATGGCTCAACTGACAGGAAGTGCACAACAGACAGGAAGTGCACGAATGGCTCAACTGACAGGAAGTGCACAACATACAGGAAGTGCACGAATGGCTCAACTGACAGGAAATGCATGATAGACAGGAAGTGCACGAATGGCTCAACTGACAGGAAATGCATGATAGACAGGAAGTGCACGAATGGCTCAACTGACAGGAAATGCATGATAGACAGGAAGTGCATGAATGGCTCAACTAACAGGAAGTGCACAACATACAGGAAGTGCACGAATGGCTCAACTGACAGGAAGTGCACAACATACAGGAAGTGCACGAATGGCTCAACTGACAGGAAATGCATGATAGACAGGAAGTGCACGAATGGCTCAACTGACAGGAAATGCATGATAGACAGGAAGTGCACGAATGGCTCAACTGACAGGAAGTGCACAACAGACAGGAAGTGCACGAATGGCTCAACTGACAGGAAGTGCACAACATACAGGAAGTGCACGAATGGCTCAACTGACAGGAAATGCACGACAGACAGGAAGTGCACGAATGGCTCAACTGACAGGAAGTGCACAACAGACAGGAAGTCCACGAATGGCTCAACTGACAGGAAATGCACAACATACAGGAAGTGCACGAATGGCTCAACTGACAGGAAGTGCACAACAGACAGGAAGTCCACGAATGGCTCAACTGACAGGAAATGCACAACATACAGGAAGTGCACGAATGGCTCAACTGACAGGAAGTGCACAACAGACAGGAAGTCCACGAATGGCTCAACTGACAGGAAATGCATGATAGACAGGAAGTGCACGAATGGCTCAACTGACAGGAAATGCATGATAGACAGGAAGTGCACGAATGGCTCAACTGACAGGAAATGCATGATAGACAGGAAGTGCACGAATGGCTCAACTGACAGGAAGTGCACAACAGACAGGAAGTGCACGAATGGCTCAACTAACAGGAAGTGCACAACATACAGGAAGTGCACGAATGGCTCAACTGACAGGAAGTGCACAACATACAGGAAGTGCACGAATGGCTCAACTGACAGGAAGTGCACAACATACAGGAAGTGCACGAATGGCTCAACTGACAGGAAATGCATGATAGACAGGAAGTGCACGAATGGCTCAACTGACAGGAAATGCATGATAGACAGGAAGTGCACGAATGGCTCAACTGACAGGAAGTGCACAACAGACAGGAAGTGCACGAATGGCTCAACTGACAGGAAGTGCACAACATACAGGAAGTGCACGAATGGCTCAACTGACAGGAAATGCACGACAGACAGGAAGTGCACGAATGGCTCAACTGACAGGAAGTGCACAACATACAGGAAGTGCACGAATGGCTCAACTGACAGGAAATGCACGACAGACAGGAAGTGCACGAATGGCTCAACTGACAGGAAGTGCACAACTGACAGGAAGTGCACGAATGGCTCAACTGACAGGAAGTGCACAACATACAGGAAGTGCACGAATGGCTCAACTGACAGGAAGTGCACAACATACAGGAAGTGCACGAATGGCTCAACTGACAGGAAATGCACGACAGACAGGAAGTGCACGAATGGCTCAACTGACAGGAAGTGCACAACATACAGGAAGTGCACGAATGGCTCAACTGACAGGAAATGCACGACAGACAGGAAGTGCACGAATGGCTCAACTGACAGGAAGTGCACAACTGACAGGAAGTGCACGAATGGCTCAACTGACAGGAAGTGCACAACAGACAGGAAGTGCACGAATGGCTCAACTGACAGGAAGTTCACGAAGGACAAGACTGATGGGTAACAATAAGCCATTTAATTATTTTATCTTCTTTATTCATAATTTTTTTACTTTCACTTTTGCAAAGCCTTGATTCTCTTCCTTTGTGTGTTTGTGATTTCAGGTGCAGTGAAATCAGTTTTGTTCTCTTATTGCTGTGTAGAATAATTGTTCACCTAAAAATTACAATTCTGACATTGTTTATTACATACAACTTGATTCTGTGATACGCAAAAGAATATGCGCTGATCTGTGCTGATCTGTGTTGCTTATTGCTGGTCTGTGCTGGTCTGTGCTGTTTTGATCTGTGCTGGTTTCTGCTGATCTTTGCTGGACTGTGCTGGTCTGTACTGGTCTGTGCCGATCTGCGCAGCTCTGTGCTGGACTGTGTCAATCTTTGCTGGGCTGTGCTGGACTGTGTTGATCTGCGCTGATCTTTGCTGGTCTTTGCGGGTCTGTGCTGATCTGCGCTGGTCTGTGCTGGACTGTGCTGGTCTGTGTCAATCTTTGCGGGTCTGTGCTGATCTGTGAAGCTCTACGCTGGTCTCATATGATCTGTGCTGTACTGATCTGGTCTGATCTGCGCTGGTCTTTGTTTATCTATGCTGATCTGATCTGGTCTGTGCTTATCTATGTTGCTCTGTTTTGGTCTGATCGGTAATGGTCTGTACTGGTCTGTGCTGGTCTTTTCTTACCTGTGCTGGTTTGTGCTGATATGTGTTGGTTTCTGCTGATCTGTACTGGTCTGTGCTGATCTGTGCTGGTCTGTGCTGGTGTGTGCTGGTTTCTGCTGATCTGTACTGGTCTGTGCTGATCTGTGCTGGTCTGTGCTGATATGTGTTGGTTTGTGCTGGTTTGCACTGGTCTGTGATGATCTGATCTTTGCTGATCTGGTCTGATATGTGCTGGTGTGTGCTGGTTTCTGCTGATCTGTGCTGGTCTGTGCTGGTGTGTGCAGGTTTGTGCTGATATGTGTTGGTTTGTGCTGATATGTGCTGGTCTGTGCTGGTTTGCGCTGGTCTGTGATGATCTGATCTGTGCTGATCTGTGCTGGTCTGTGCTGGTGTGTGCTGGTTTCTGCTGATCTGTGCTGGTTTGTTTTGATCTGTGTTGGTTTGTGCTGGTTTGTGCTGGTCTGTGCTGATCTTTGCTGGACTGTGCTCGTCTGTGCTAGTCTGTGCCGATCTGCGCAGGTCTGTGCTGATCTTTGCCACTCTTTGCTGGACTGTGTTGATCTGTGCTGATCTTTGTTTATCTATGCTGATCTGATCTCATCTGTGCTTATCTATGTTGCTCTGTGTTGGTCTGATCTGTTATGGTCTGTACTGGTCTGTGCTGGTCGTTTCTTACCTGTGCTGGTCTGTGCTGGTTTGTGCTGATATGTGTTGGTTTGTGCTGTTTGCACTGGTCTGTGATGATCTGATCTGTGCTGATCTGGTCTGATATGTGCTGGTGTGTGCTGGTTTCTGCTGATCTGTACTGGTTTCTGCTGATCTTTGCTGGTCTGTGCTGGTTTGTTTTGATCTGTGCTGGTTTCTGCTGATCTGTACTGGTTTCTGCTGATCTTTGCTGGTCTGTGCTGGTTTGTTTTGATCTGTGCTGGTTTCTGCTGATCTGTACTGGTTTCTGCTGATCTTTGCTGGTATGTGTTGGTTTGTTTTAATCTGTGCTGGTTTCTGCTGATCTGATCTGGTCTGTGCTGATCTGCACCAGTGACCCGAGCACCTGTCATCTCGCGCCCTGCTGCATTAATGCTGATGATCTCACAGCGGTACAACAGGAAGAGCTATTTCCGCTCTCACATGCTCATTAACATCACACTAATGCAGCTTCCTACAGCTACACACACTCTAGCGCTGCACTATAACATGCACAACCAACCGTACAACACCAGCTAAAGGCCAAAGCATGTGTGTGAGAGCGCCTGTGTTTATGTGTGAGTGTGCATGTGAGAAAGTGTGCAAGTGTGTACGTGAGTGTATACATGAGTGTGAGTGTGTGACTGTGTGTGTGTGTGTGTGTGTGTATACATGTGTGTGTGTGTGTGTGGTGTGTCTGTGTGTTTGTGTATACATGAGTGTGAGTGTGTGACTGTGTGAGTGTGTGTGTATACATGTGTGTGTGTGTGTGTGTATGTGTGTCTGTGTGTGTGTGTATGTGTGTGTGTGTGTGTGTGTGTGTGTGTGTGTGTGTGTGTGTGTGTGTGTGTGTGTGTGTGTGTGTGTGTGTGTGGACATGAGTGTGTGTGTGTGTGTCTGTGTGTGTGTGTGTGTGTGTGTGTATACATGAGTGTCTGTGTGTGTGTGTGTGCGTGCGTGCGTGCGTGCGTGCGTGCGTGTGTGTGTTTGTGTGTGTGCGTGCGTGCGTGCGTGCGTGTGTGTGTGTGTGTGAGCGGCTGTGCCCTCGATAAATGTTCATGAACAGTATGTTATCACGCCTGCTGTTGAACTGGAACCTCATTATCATTAACCCTAAACCCTCAAACTGATAAACACAAATCACACAACGCCAAACACAAGCCCTTTATTACAAACTCTGGCTTGCAAAAATCGAACTAAATGTCGGTCCAAACCTGTGTTCTTTCTTCTGTGAAACACAAAGGATACGTTTGGAATAAGGTCTTTTACCAGCGTCCCATGACGTATTATACTTACTCACAGGTGTCATAAACTGAGACATCAAACTGTCCTTGATCTTTCAACATATAAATGTCATCATATTATGAGAATATCCTGTTCGTTTCAGAACTGAAAACAGTTTTTATTGTATCCCAGGCCAGCGAATGACTGTGGAACTGTCTATGCTACCTAATGCTGTGAATGTGGTTATGTATTTTCAACAATGTGAATGTCTAAGCATTACTTATTTGCATTCGACACATTTCACTGTGGATTCTCTGGTAAATCAGTAACAATTTTGGTTCAGGCTTTTGCAAACAGACTTTTACAACATGGACTCGACAGGAATGCGGCGACATGTTAGTAACCGTGTTCACTCTGATGCCTGATCTGTGATCAGCGATTTCTGATATGTAATGATTCAAATACATCAGATGTTCTTTACTTATGTGTTTGCATATCAAACCACTGACTGAACGGTCAACTTCACACTGTTTCTCTTAGTAGGAAGAAAATAATTTGTTATTTAAACTAAGATTAGATTATATATAGAAAGCGATTAAAGAACACTCACTTTGGACCATCGCCAAAAACTCACATTAATATCAACAAATCTCTTAATTATATTTAGTTTGCACTTAGTTTTGATGAAAGCATTTGGTGAGAGTGCAGAAAAGACGAGATTACTGCAACCTTTCATACCACCAGCTAAATATAATGCTACAATCAACACTTCATGATTAGTTAACCTTGAGAGCTGCAATAATAAAACATGCTAAAGGTTTTCGAAAGTTTCACATGTATTACTACACATGCTATTTTATATGCAAAGATGTCAGCCAATCACAGCAGTGGGCGTTTACACCGATTCTCACACAGACACGCCCCTCAAAGCATCAGCCAATCAGAGCAGTGGGCGTTTACACCGAGTCTCACACAGACACGCCCCTCATAGCATCAGCCAATCACAGCAGTGGGCGTTTACACTGAGTCTCCCACAGACACGACCATAAAGCATCAGCCAATCACAGCAGTGGGCGTTTACACTGAGTCTCACACAGACACGCCCCTCAAAGCATCAGCCAATCAGAGCAGTGGGCGTTTACACCGAGTCTCACACAGACACGCCCCTCAAAGCATCAGCCAATCACAGCAGTGGGCGTTTACACCGAGTCTCACACAGACACGCCCCTCAAAGCATCAGCCAATCAGAGCAGTGGGCGTTTACACCGAGTCTCACACAGACACGCCCCTCAAAGCATCAGCCAATCACAGCAGTGGGCGTTTACACCGAGTCTCACACAGACACGCCCCTCAAAGCATCAGCCAATCAGAGCAGTGGGCGTTTACACCGAGTCTCACACAGACACGCCCCTCAAAGCATCAGCCAATCACAGCAGTGAGTCAGCCCCTCAAACAAAGCATTCAAATCAGAGGCTAAAATCAGGGCAGAAAAAAATTTATTTAACTTCTAAATTGACAATTTTTTATGTAAAAATCATATTAACATTATAAGTGTACTACGGGAAACATTATTATACAAATAATAAAACGATGCAGTTCATGACCCCTTTAAAGTAGTTCTATCTGGACATAATGTGTAATACTTTATGTTATCATTCTCTTCTGGAGTCTATAAACATCTGTATAATAAATTAGTCTCTCACTGTGATTTGTTTTTGGCTTTCTGGTTGCTAATGTATGTACAATGCCAAGCTTTTATTAGGGAAATATTTATGTCATGAGAAATAAAGATGGCTGTGATGAAGATGATCATCATAAGAGCAATCAGCCCTCATCAAATGAACCTTTATGCTGGTAATGTTCAATAAAACAGTTTTTGGATAGATCAGCAGTGAGAGAAATGAGTGTGTGTGGCTCTTAATTTATTGTTATTAACCTCATCGAGAGAAACAACACTGAGCCCAGAGAAAGTCAAATTAAGAATCAGAGGAAAGTCGAGAACTGCTTCACAAACTTTCACCAATCACAGTAACCGTAGCAACAGTGATCATTTCGGAGCTAATGGGTCACACTTTATTTGCTTTGCCTTTCCAGGTTCTAGTTAACTTCCCAAAATGAGGTCTTTAAGTTTTTCTTAAGTAAAAATATGTGCAAGTATGACTCAGATTTTAGAATAATCAGAAAGTTCTTGTATGATTGTTCATGAGACATTAAATATAAATGATTCATTATGTGAATTAGTGTGATGATACTTTAATGGTGTGTTTGTCATTATCGTAGCTTGACGATCTGTATTTCATCATATTTTCGTTTTCGTTAGATGGAAAGACAAAGTCAAGTCAAGTCAAGTCACCTTTACTTATATAGCGCTTTTTACAATACAGATTGTTTCAAAGCAGCTTTACATTGGTCACATGAAAACATTGTAAACAAAGTTTGTTTGGCTGAACAGCAGCCTTAAAAGAGCAGGTGAATTAATACAATTGATGAATATTAAGTGTTCAGTTTTGATTATTGATTGATTTGATTGATTGATAGTTTGATTATTATATTGATAATTCAAGTCTAATATTAATTCTAATTAGGTCCGGTTGGAGATGGGTTCATGATCTTCACAGGGGAGGGTTTAGTAGAGTCACGGTCTCCGCAGACACTTCAGGGCAGTGCTGTGCTCGTGTCCAGGTGCAGGTCCTTCATCTGATCTGGATACGGCCCGGATCCAGCTGACCACGGTAACCTCGGAATAAACAGAGAACAATATCAGCGTAGATGCCATTCTTCTTCTGATGTATCGAGTACATCAGGTGTTATGGGAATGTTCCCGGTTCCGGCTTACCTAAATTATGCAGCCTAACAATCATTTTACATGATTTGGATTCAAAATGTATGTATAATGTGTTATGTGTATGCCAGGTTGAAGACATGTGTTTTTAGTCTACATTTAAACTGACAGAGTGTGTCTGCTTCCCGAACTGTATTAGGAAGACTGTTCCAGAGTTTAGGAGCTAAATAGGAAAAGGATCGCCCGCCAGCAGTTGACTTTGATATTCTAGGTATTATAAGCTGGTCAGTATTTTGGGATCGCAAAAGATGTGAAGGACTATAATGTGTTAAAAGATCGCCCAAGTACTGTGGAGCTAAACCATTTAATGCTTTGTAAGTAATTAGCAAGATTTTAAAATGTATTCAGTGATTAATAGGAAGCCAGTGCAGGTTTGACAGAACTGGGCTAATATGCTCATACTTCCTGGTTCTAGTAAGAACTCGAGCTGCTGCATTTTGGACCAGCTGGAATTTGTTTATTAAGCGTGCAGGGCAACCACCTAGTAGAGCATTACAATAATCTAGCCTTGAACTCATGAATGCATGAACTAACTTTTCCGCATTTGTCTTTGAGAGCATATGTCGTAATTTAGATATATTTTTAAGATGGAAGAATGCCGTTTTACAGATGCTAGAAACATGGCTTTCAAATGAAAGATTGGTATCAAAGAGCACACCCAGGTTTCTAACTGACGACAAAGACTTGACAGAGCAGCCATTGAGTGTTAGGCAGTAGTCTAGATTATTACGTGCAGAACTTTTTGGTTTAATAATTAGAATTTCTGTTTTTTTCAGTTATGCATTCTGATAATTTAATGAATTGGTACGTTTCATCAGGATGAGAAGAAATATAGAGCTGAGTATCATCAGTGTAACAGTGAAAGCTAATGCCATGCTTCCTAATAATTGCACCCAAAGGAAGCATGTACAGGGTGAAAAGCAATGGTCCTAGTACTGAACCTTGAGGAACTCCATACTGAACCCGTGACCGATATGACATTTCCTCATTTACTGCTACAAACTGATAACGGTCAGATAAATATGATTTGAACCAGGCTAATGCAACTCCACTAATGCCAACATAATTTTCAAGTGTATTCAGAAGGATTTTGTGGTCGATTGTATCAAATGCAGCACTAAGGTCCAGTAACACTAACAGAGAGATACAACCACGATCGGATGATAAGAGCAAATCATTTGTAACTCTAATGAGAGCAGTCTCAGTACTATGATATGGTCTAAATCCTGACTGGAAATCCTCGTAGATGCTGTTTCTTTTTAGAAAGGAGCATAGTTGTGAAGATATTGCCTTTTCTAGAATTTTAGACAAAAAAGGTAGATTTGATATCGCCCTGTAATTAACTAATTCTGTAGGATCAAGTTGTTGTTTTTTAATAAGCGGTTTAATTACGGCTAGTTTAAAGGTTTTTGGTATGTATCCTAATGACAAAGATGAATTAACAATATTAAGAATAGGATCTATGATTTCTGGAAGCATCTCTTTCAGTAGCTTAGTTGGTATTGGGTCTAGCATACATGTCGTTGATTTTGATGATTTAACGAGTTTAAACAATTCTTCCTCCTCAATAGCAATGAAGGAGTGGAATTTTTCTTCAGGGACACTAAAATTTACTCTATTTATTAAATTTATTAAGTGATATTGTAGTAGACTGTTGCATGGTTATAATTTTCTCTCTAATATTATGAATTTTGCAAGTAAAGAAGTCCATGAAGTCATTACTGCTGTGCTGTTTTAAAGCATCTGGGGTTGAGGCTTTATTTCTTGTTAGTTTAGTCACTGTATCAAATAAATACCTAGGGTTGTATTTGTTTTCTTCTAAGAGGGTAGAAAAGTAAGCAGATCTAGCTAATTTTAAGGCCTTTCTGAATGCAATAGAGCTGTCTTTCCATTAAATGCGAAAAACCTTAAGCTTAGTTTTTTTTCCAGCTCCGCTCCATTTTTCTGGCTGCTCTCTTGAGGGCCCGGGTGTGCTCGTTGTACCACGGGTTTTGGACTATTTTCTTTAATCTTCTTTAAGCGCAACGGAGCAACAGTGTCTAACGTACTGGAAAAGAGAGAGTTAATAGTTTCTGTTGCAACAAGTTCTTCTTCAACAAGTTCTTCTTCAAGTATTTCTAGGCTATCTGGGATGTTACGTAGATGAAACTGATCAGGAAGATTATTTATAAAGCTATCTTTTGTGTTAGGAGTGATAGTTCTACTATATTTATAACAGGGAGTTAGTTTTTCGACTTTGGCTAATGGTAATCTACACGCAACTAAGTAATGATCTGAGATGTCATCGCTCTGCTGCAGAATTTGAATAGTATCAACATTGATCCCATGCAACAATATTAGATCTAAAGTATGATTACGAGAATGAGTGGGTCCTGATACATGTTGTGTAACTCCAATAGAGTTTAAGATGTCTCTCAATCCCAATCCCAATGCGTCTTTTTCATTATCTACATGGATATTAAAATCACCGACAATTATGACTTTATCTGCAGACATTACTAAGTCTGAGAGAAAATCAGCAATTTTTTTGATAAAGTCTGTATGGTGCCCTGGTGGCCTGTATAGAATAGCCAGCACAAAAGTTAAACAGGAATTATTACTTGCACTAGATAATTTTACATTAAGGACCATCACTTCAAAATAATTATATTTCAAATTAGACCTTTGAGCAGAACTGATCGTGTTACTATAAATTACAGCAACACCTCCTCCTTTACCTTTCAGACGAGGCTCATGTTTATAACAGTAATCTTGAGGGGTGGACTCATTTAAAGCAATGTAATCGTCTGGTTTTAGCCAGGTTTCTGTCAAACACAGCACATCTAGTTTAGGATCTGTAATCATATAATTTACAATAAGTGCTTTTGAGGAAAGGGATCGTATATTCAGTAACCCAAGCTTTGTCATTTTTCATTTGTGTTATATTCGTTCTTAGTTGTTTGTAAATCAATTAAATTTTTACCCTTAAACAGTTTTGAGAATTTTTTATATTTGCTAATTCGGGGAACAGACACAGTCTCTATAGGATGATATCTAGGAGAAAGAGTCTCTATGTGTTGGAATTTATCCGACCTCTGACGTGAGACAGCTAGCAGACGGTCGGTTTAGTCAGTTTGTCTGCTTCCTGACCTGGACCCCAGTTAGTCAAAGTTTAGCTCTAAGACTATGTGCCAAACTTCTAGAGAGAAGAGCGGCACCATCCCAGGTGGGATGAATACCATCTCTTTTCAACAGGTCAGGTCTTTCCCAAAAACTTTTCCAATTGTTTATAAACCCCATGTTATTCCGCGGGCACCACTTAGACATCCAGCCATTGAGTGAGGATAATCTGCTAAGCATCTCATCACTCCTGCGCATAGGAAGAGGGCCAGAGCAAATTACAGTGCCTGACATCGTACTTGCGAGTTCACACACCTCTTTAATATTAGTTTTAGTGATCTCCGACTGGCGAAGTCGGACATCATTAGCGCCGACGTGAATAACAATCGTAGAATATTTACGATTAGCCTTAGCCAGCACTTTTAAATTTGCTTTGACGTCAGGCGCTCTGGCTCCCGGCAAACATGTGACTATGGTGGCTGGAGTCTCTATTTTCACATTCCGAGTAATAGAATCGCCAATCACTAGGGCACTTTCAACAGGTTTCTCAGTGGGTGCGTCACTGAGTGGGGAGAACCTGTTTGATGTTCTGATCGGAATGGAACAGTGTTTTTTGACCCGCGATTATGCCGTCTCACAGTCACCCAGTTGCCCTGCTGCACGGGCTCTACAGCCGGAACCGAACAATGTACAGGGTTTGCTAAGCTAGTCGCATCCAAAGCAGTATCTAAAGCCCTAGCATTCTTACTATCCTCAATTAAAGTTTGGATGCATGTCTATAATTCTGAGATCTGCTCTGTCAGCCTGACTATGTCCCTACATTTATCACATATGAAGCCCTTGTTGCTGACAGAGACAGAAAGAGTATGCATGAAGCAGGCAGTACATGTAACAATTATAAAAGATGACATGACTCACCGTGTGGGTTGATCTAATTCACCAGTTGTTTGATGAACTCGGGAAAAAATGAAAATGAAAATGTTGTATGCACGGACAGTAAAATAGCACAATGCTAACGCGTTTAGCGACTAAGATTAAAGCTAACGATTACAGTTTATTAAATAATCTAGTATTGTATTGTATTTAGCAATAAGAACGAACGTCGAGTTTAATATCTAAAACAAAAACAATTTTATACGACGCAAACAAACGCAATCCACTCGAGCAAACAGGAAACAGCAGCAGTGCAGCAGTCAAAATGGTCTGTCTGAAACAATCACAATCACTCACACAAAGTGAACATTTAAAAACACCTTTTGTTTTCTACAGAAGATAGAAAGTCATTTGAGATTAAATTACTTTCATTTTTAGTGGAACTTTTCAATTCCAACTCTGCGTTCTAGTTATCTAGAGGCTACAGACCTGAGGTCTGAGCTGAGCTGAGCTGAAGTGAGTTGGACGTGGTGTGACTAAGGACCAAGGCGGAGCTGAGAGGAAGGCAGAGGCAAAGGGAGGGACGAAGCAGAGTCAAGGCTAACCAAGGTAGAACCAGAGGGACGAGGGAGCCTGGTGAATCTATAAGGTCCCAGTTGGAGCTGAGGGAGGCAGGAGCCAAGGTGGAGAGATGGGCTCGCCTCCTGAAGGTGAAGCCAAGGGATCCTCTTGATTCAGATTCACACAGCAGAAGTTACAGATATTTTGTGAGGTTCAGGTGCTGGCTCATGCAGTTCTGCAGGTACAGGCTCTCTGTCTGCGGTGGGCTCTGGTGTCGTGTCCGTGCAGACGGTGCTCGCTGGCTGGGCTCTGGATCAGAGTAGGGCTGTGAAATCCGCTGGAACAATGGTAAACGCTGCTCCAATCAGCATTTAAGGCAAAATCTCACTGGGGACCATAACCAGGCAGGCATCATTTCTTGATGTGCTGCTCAAGGCTTCAATGCTCCTGCTCCAGCAAGAGCAGTTAGACAGCTGGCAAGTCAATAGTGAAAAAATAAATAATATTCCATAGAAAAAGGAAGGAAAAAATGCAGCAAAATAACCTCTTCTCTGTAATCTCTATTCTGTCAAGTTTGGTCAGAAGAGTGTACGTGAAAGGAGTAGATAACAATTTTTATTAAATTCACAATGGAAATCTCAAGAGATAGCAGGAGAACTGTAAACACAACCACATTAAACTTAGATGTTAAAGTTTAAACAGACAGCGAGACATGAACACACACACGCGCGCACATACACACACACATACTCACACGCGCGCACACACTTACACACACACACACATCCGTGTCCTGAGGGTCGTTCATCTTTATTAGGTAACTCCTCTCATTTCAGGGGCACTTGCATAATTATCATTAGCTATATATTCAAGGGGGAGCAATCAGCGTGTTTCTGTGTCCTGATGGGCTTTTAAATGATGCGTCTGATGGATAGAATATGCGCCTTTGTCCAGCACCTCAGCGGAGGAGAAATGAGAGGATGTGAATGATTCATTATGACATGAATGAAGAAGACAAGATTCATTCTGTCAAATGATTTTTGGCTCAAGTCTAGAATGAAAGACGTGTTATTTTAGTTTCATTGATACACTATTATAGTTTTTGTTAATAGTAGATTTTTTACCTACTTATTTTACTCTGGGTTTTGAAGGGTACATTACGAATAATATTTTATTTATGCACTAGTTCGGATTTTGAACTAAATTACCAGATTGAAACGTTTTTTCACATACAAAGAGAATTGTATTCTGTCTGTAGTGTGTAAGGTATCAGTTGTGTTAAAACTCGTAAAGAGTCATTTGAAACAGATACAGATTTGTTTGGCGGAACCTTCTGTGCGGCTGATGTGCGGACCGTTTTGACTGCTGCACTGCTGCTGTTTCCTGTTTGCTCGAGTGGATTGCGTTTGTTTGCGTCGTATAAACTTGTTTTTGTTTTAGTTTTTAAACTTGACGTTTGTTCATATTGCTAAATACAATACTAGATTATTTAATAAATTGTAATCGTTAGCTTTAATCTTACTGTCCGTGCATACAGCATTTTCTCGCTCGCGCCTTTTTTCCCGAGTTCATCAAACAACTGGTGAATTGGATCAACACACACGGTGAGTCATGTCATCTCCTGTAATTCTTACATGCACTTCCTGCTTCATGCATAGTCTGTCTGTCTCTGAAGATCTCAGAATTAGAGACACGCATCCAAACTTTAATCGAGGATAGTAAGAATGCAAGGGCTTTAGATACTGCTTTGGATGCGACTAGCTTAGCAAACCCTGTACATTGTTCGGTTCTGGCTGTAGAGCCCGTGCAGCAGGGCAACTGTAAACATTCTAAGATTGTTATTCACGTCGGCGCTAATGATGTCCGACTTCGCCAGTCCGAGATCACTAAAACTAATATTAAAGAGGTGTGTGAACTCGCAAGTACGATGTCAGGCACTGTAATTTGCTCTGGCCCTCTTCCTATAAGCAGGAGTGATGAGATGCTTAGCAGATTATCCTCACTCAATGGCTGGATGTCTAAGTGGTGCCCGCAGAATAACATAGGGTTCATAGACAATTGGAAAAGTTTTTGGGGCAGACCTGACCTGTTAAAAAGAGATGGTATTCATCCCACCTGGGATGGTGCCGCTCTTCTCCCTAGTAATTTGGCATAGAGTCTTAGAGCTAAACCTTGACTAACTGGGGTCCAGGTCAGGAAGCAGACAAACTGGCTAAACCGACCGTCTGCTAGCTGTCTCACGTCACAGAGGTCAGATAAATTCCAACACATAGAGACTCTTTCTCCTAGATATCATCCTATAGAGACTGTGTCTGTTCCCCGAATTAGCAAATACAAAAAACTCTCAAAACCGTTTAAGGGTAAAAATGTAATTGATTTACAAACAACTAAGAACGGATATAACACAAATGAACAAATGATAAAGCTTGGGTTACTGAATATACGATCCCTTTCCTCAAAAGCACTTATTGTAAATGATATGATTACAGATCATAAACTAGATGTGCTGTGTTTGACAGAAACCTGGCTAAAACCAGATGATTACATTACTTTAAATGTCAACTGATCACCGGTGTTGTCAACTGATCATATTATATATATATATATATATATATATATACAGTGGTACCTCGGTTTACGAGCGACTTGGTATACGAGAAAATCGGTGTACGAGCATTGTATCAGAGTGCGAGCAAATTTTTCCTTCACCCATGCGCATTTTTGTCCTAACGCTCAGCATCTTCGCGGGCATTTTTACTGGAAATATCCTAATGACTGCCTCTCATAACACAGTCCCGCAGTTCCAACCCCTTTATCACCCCTTAAAGCATTCATTCTCTCAGCCTCGCTCTGTTTGGCTGCATCATTCACCACAGTGATACTTTTAGAAGTGATAACATTAATTAATTGTGATCGCTATTGTTCACGTAGTGAAATATATATGTGGTTCATGAATTCATCGTCTCCTCACTTCTCTCCACTCCTGAGCTCGCGTTGGTCGCGCGTGCGTCTCCTGGGGCTCGCATTGGTCGCGCGCGCGTCTCCCGGGGCTCGCGGTGGTCGCGCGTCTCCCGTTCCATGACTTTCACTCTGGATTATCACTTTGTTTGTTTTCTGCACTATTACAGTAAATTCACTCATTTGCACTTGAATCCAGGTTTTGTGTTTTCCCCCTCCCTCCTCTGTCTCTCGTCTCCTTCATGCCAGCAGACGCTGCTCAAAGTGAGTTACAGTAAATTGTCAAGTATTTTTAGAGTTTAATTGTCAATTACTAATTAGTATTTATATGAGATCTTAATGGTTATAATTTTAACTGTAATTAATAGGGTAAAATAAAAACAAAATATTTAAAATGGACATTTATGTTCGTGTGGAACGAATTAATTGATTTTTAATGCAGACTAATGGGGGAAGTTTCTTTGGTGTACGAGCAATTTGGGTTACGAGCTCGCTCTTGGAACGAATTAAACTCGTAAACCGAGGTATTACTGTATAATATATATAGAGTCTGAAAATGCCGCTCCACATTTTCCTTCTTTGGTATTGCGACGGTAGACTGGCAGACGAGACAAACGCACTTTGAAAATGTCATCGTGAAAAAAAAGTCCTCCTCCCATTCCGTAATGAAAGTGATACGTTTTTTTCTTCTTACTTGGTCCAGCTCCCCCACTCATTTTTATACCCTATCTTACGTTTAAGAGGAAAAAAACAAGCAAAAAATTAGGATGTAACTAACGACTAGCTTGTTAGCTTTGCAGCGCTCAGGGGCGTTGTTTGAGCACAAGTGACCTAATTGTACGGAAAAAAATCAGATGTCATCTGACTGGTTGTCCTGTGTATCAATCAAGTGACGGGATGGCTGATACGCTGACGTCTAGTTTTTATTCAAAACAATTCAACTTTATTTGAATAGCGTCAGTTCATGACAATGTCACCTTGTCATGCGATCTACCAATAGTACCTTGGAGATCGACTGGTAAATCCCGATCGACGTATTGAGCACCCCTGATTTAGACCATATCATAGTACTGAGACTGCTCTCATTAGAGTTACAAATGATTTTCTCTTATCATCCGATCGTGCTTGTATCTCTCGGTTAGTGTTACTGGACCTTAGTGCTGCATTTGATACAATTGACCACAAAATCCTTCTGAATAGACTTGAAAACTATGTTGGCATTAGTGGAGTTGCATTAGCCTGATTCAAATCGTACTTATCTGACCGTTATCAGTTTGTAGCAGTAAATGAGGAGATGTCATATCGATCACGGGTTCAGTATGGAGTTCCTCAAGGCTCAGTACTAGGACCATTGCTTTTCACCTTATACATGCTTCCTTTGGGTGCAATTATTAGGAAGCATCGCATTAGCTTTCACTGTTACGCTGATGATACTCAGCTCTATATTTCTTCTCTTCCTGATTAAACGTACCAATTCACTAAATTAACAGAATGCATAACTGATATAAAAAATTGGATGACTAATAACTTTCTACTGCTTAATTCAGAAAAAACAGAGATTCTAATTATTAAACCAAAAAGTTCTGCACGTAATAATCTAGACTACTGTCTAACACTCGATGGCTGTTCTGTCAAGTCTTCGTCGTCAGTTAGAAATCTGGGTGTGCTCTTTGATACCAATCTTTCATTTGAAAGCCATGTTTCTAGCATCTGTAAAACGGCATTCTTCCATCTTAAAAATATATCTAAATTGCGACATACGCTCTCAAAGACAAATGCGGAAAAATTAGTTCATGCGTTCATGAGTTCAAGGCTAGATTATTGTAACGCTCTACTAGGTGGTTGCCCTGCACGCTTAATAAACAAATTCCAGCTG
>JAWRVZ010000369.1:225000-235000 GCA_037043235.1 Rhodeus uyekii | reverse complement strand
CACTAAAGAAAATGTCATGAGAACCACTTTTGAGAATTACAGGAATTTCCCCCAAAATTAAAAATATGGTGTTTAAAAAGCCATAAATTAGCCTTGATTTCTGTTTCTATCGTTTCTTAATTCTTTCTTTTGGTTTTGGGCAGAAATGTGACCCGGACGTGTTTGGGGTGAGATGAGTGTAAATCATGACGCTTTTCATTTGTATATTCAGTTCCGACACACAGAATTGGATTTGCTCGTGGTCTTCATCTCGCTGGAGCTTCACATGTGCGTTATAGATTTCCTCTGTGAGGCGCAGGCGGTCGGTCAGGTTGCAGCGGTTATCAGCGCGGTATAAGCTGCCGGGAATGGAAGTCTTTGGCCTGATGTGAGCGCAGTAACTCACAGTAAGCTGCGGTTAAAGGAGTCCAGGGAGACCTGGAAATCAGGTTACTGTGGGAAGCGCCCCATCAGGCATGCTAAATCAAACCAAATAACAGATTGTTCAACTCAGTCATTCCGCATAAATTTCCACTGATATATTTAGAGTTTCTCTTCCATATGCAGCCGTGCATCGGTTAATGCACGTTGCGGTGTGTTTACTAGTTTCGCCTGGAGATCAAAACGTGAAAATTCCCTTTGAAATGCATTAATATGTGTAAGTGTGTGGTTTTTTCTTCTTCCCTGGCACTATAAATAATTTCCCTCTCTTCTGTGTGTGTGTCTCAGTGGAGGCGCAGCGATGTGTGTTTGACTGCGATTCTGCTGTAATAGTTCAATACCAGCAGGTAAACATTACACACTCACGGCCCCCAGAGACCCCGAGACACTCCGGGGCCCGTCTGGAGTCACCGCTCAAAACATCGTACAATTTCACTTAAACGTCAATTCAGGACTTTCCCTTAAAAGCAAAAGTAGAAACAAATGTGTCAATAACTGGGAGTGTTGATGCCAATACTAAAGGACTGATATCTTGAGAATCAATTTTATTGATCTGTTGAAATAAAAGGCTTTTATTGATATTATTATTAGCTGTACTATATATATATGAACTGTGAACTCAATATATCCCTTTTCAAAAAAAACATACTATACTGCAACTATACTGCAAAAACTTTATTCAATTGTCCACATGGACACATCAGTCATTGTTCAGGAATTTGTCATGACAAATTTAAATATGTTTTTGTTGCAAAAGAATTTGACTTCCAATATAATAATCTTGAATAAGTCATTTGGTAGTTGAAGTTCATATTGTAGTCTCTGACTTCTCATTGGATAGTTTGATATCTTCTGAACAAATCTGAACAAAGTTTCAAACTTCTTCTGTAAAAAAAAAGAAAAAAAAGACTTACTGAAATTGTAACATTGTAAAAGTGGTGCATCAACGTCTCATCCTGCAGTGAAGTTCAGTTTTACAGTCTCTTTGAATTACATTAAGAGATTCAACTGGAAACTCTAAAATAAAAGCAAATACACCGTTTGAAAGCAGCGATTGTTTAGGAATCTATATGAAAGCCAAGAGAAACGTCTGACAAGCAAAGGTTTTCATGGGATCTCCATCTCACCTCAATTCAGCAGAAAACACGTTTTCTGTCAGAGGAAATAAGTTGCTAAATGAGGATCTGTACATGCGTGGAGAAACCGGCGCAGGTTTACACCGAACAGCAGATCAGCTTGATCTGAAATCACACCAAGAGCAACTTTATACGTCTATGGCTTGAGACGAATGTTATTAGTCTGCTTATAAAAGACAGAGCTAATATTTATAGCTTGAGGTGAAATGTAAATGTCATTAAGTGAAGGAATGTCACGGTAATGAGTCGTCGTGGATAAATGGGTCAGGTGAAACTGACAGCTCAGCATGTGTTCGTGAGATAAGAGAAACTTCAGCCAAAATAATCCTTAAAATACAAGTAACATGAGCTAATGCAACATCAACCACACATTCAATCACTGACAGCATCACCTGCACCTCAACAGCACATTTCCATGAAAACTCTCATGAACAAGATAAACATCACATGACTGGACATAGAAAAGCATGACTTAAGTATGAATTTTCAACACGAATTATCCCTGATTGCCATTATGCAGTCGTTCCAAAACTGGGGTACACAAACAAAATGCTGAGTTTTACCATTTAAAATAACATTAAAATTGAGCATGTGTTTCTGTTCTAACAGGCAACCACATTTTATGTAAAAACAGGAAAATGACAGTGTTGTGAGAGATCGAACACATGACATCCAATCAAATGTTGTCAAAATTGAGTTTATCCACATAAGTGGCGATCATATGGTGGGTTGTGTTCAGATTCTAGCTTTGTAAATAGCTAAATAGAAACAATCTACATTGTAAAAAGCGCTATATAAATAAAGGTGCCTTGACCACTGTTCCATGTTTTCTCCATCTGTGGATTCGCTGGAGTCCCAAAGCTTTAGAAATCACTTCATAACCTTTTCCAGACTAAAGGACCTTCATTACTTTATTTCTCACTTGTTCCTGAATTCATTTGTCTAGCTTTTGAAGATTTTTTTGTCAAGTCACCTTTATTTATATAGCGCTTTTTACAATGTCGATTGTTTCAAAGCAGCTTTACAGTGGGCACAGGAAAAACAATATAAACAAAGTTTGTTTGGCTGAACAGCAGCTTTAAACGAGCAGGCGAATCAATACAATTGATAAATTTTAAGTGTTAACTTTCCCCAACTGAGCAAGCCATAGGCGACAGCGGCAAGGAACCAAAACTCCTGAAGGTGACGTAACGAATGAAGAATAGAATGGAGAAAAAACCTTGGTAGAAACCAGGCTCAGTTGGGGGACCAGTTCTCCTCTGGCCAACAGCCAAACAGTGCATGATTATTATACAACAATTCAAGTCCAATTTGGTCCGGTTGGAGATGGGTTCATGATCGTCACAGGGGAGGGTCTATTAGAGTCACAGTCTCCGCAGACACTTCAGGGCAGTGCTGTGCTCGTGTCCAGGTCCTTCATCTGATCTGGATACGGCCCGGATCCGGCTGACCACGGTAACCTCGGAATAAACAGAGAACAATATCAGCGTAGATGCCATTCTTCTTCTGATGTATCGAGTACATCAGGTGTTATGGGAATGTTCCCGGTTCCGGCTTATCTAAATTATGCAGCCTAACAATCACTTTACATGATTTGGATTAAAAATGTATGTATAATGTGTTATGTGTATGCCAGGTTGAACAGATGTGTTTTTAGTCTACATTTAAACTGACAGAGTGTGTCTGCTTCCCGAACTGTAATAGGAAGACTGTTCAAGAGTTTAGGAGCTAAATAGGAAAAGGATCGCCCGCCAGCAGTTGACTTTGATATTCTAGGTATTATAAGCTGGTCAGTATTTTGGGATCGCAATAGACGTGAAGGACTATAATGTGTTAAGAGATCGCTCAAGTACTGTGGAGCTAAACCATTTAATGCTTTGTAAGTAATTAGCAAGATTTTAAAATGTATTCGGTGTTTAATAGGAAGCCAGTGCAGGTTTGACAGAACTGGGCTAATATGCTCATACTTCCTGGTTCTAGTAAGAACTCGAGCTGCTGCATTTTGGACCAGCTGGAATTTGTTTATTAAGCGTGCAGGGCAACCACCTAGTAAAGCATTACAATAATCTAGCCTTGAACTCATGAACGCATGAACTAACTTTTCTGCATTTGTCTTAGATAGCATATGTCGCAATTTAGATATATTTTTAAGATGGAAGAATGCCGTTTTACAGATGCTAGAAACATGGCTTTCAAATGAAAGATTGGTATCAAAGAGCACACCCAGGTTTCTAACTGACGACGAAGACTTGACAGGGCAGCCATCGAGTGTTAGGCAGTAGTCTAGATTATTACGCGCAGAACTTTTTGGTCTAATAATTAGAATCTCTGTTTTTTCAGAATTTAGCAGTAGAAAGTTATTAGTCATCCAATTTTTTATATCAGTTATGCATTCTGTTAATTTAGTGAATTTGTTCGTTTCATCAGGATGAGAAGAAATATAGAGCTGAGTATCATCAGCGTAACAGTGAAAGCTAATGCCATGCTTCCTAATAATTGCACCCAAAGGAAGCATGTATAGGGTGAAAAGCAATGGTCCTAGTACTGAACCTTGAGGAACTCCATACTGAACCCGTGATCGATATGACATCTCCTCATTTACTGCTACAAACTGATAACGGTCAGATAAGTACGATTTGAACCAGGCTAATGCAACTCCACTAATACCAACATAATTTTCAAGTCTATTCAGAAGGATTTTGTGGTCGATTGTATCAAATGCAGCACTAAGGTCCAGTAACACTAACAGAGAGATACAACCACGATCGGATGATAAGAGCAAATCATTTGTAACTCTAATGAGAGCAGTCTCAGTACTATGATATGGTCTAAATCCTGACTGGAAATCCTCGTAGATGCTGTTTCTTTCTAGAAAGGAACATAGTTGTGAAGATAATGCCTTTTCTAGAATCTTTGACAAAAAAGGTCGATTCGATATCGGCCTGTAATTAACTAATTCTGTAGGATCAAGTTGTGGTTTTTTAATAAGCGGTTTAATTACGGCCAGCTTAAAGGTCTACTTCACTTTATCAGGCAGGTCCTATTTAAGTGATTTCTGGATTGAGAACTGCTGTGGCAGTAAATAAGGCCTGGGTGAGGCTAGAGAAATGATTTTTGACATAGTTAAATTTGTTTGATGATCTGAAACATTTAAGTGTGACAAAAAGGCAAAAAAAGAAATCAGGAAAGGGGCAAACTCTTTTTCACACCACTGTGCATGAGCAAGAATGCAATTTTTCCCAAAACTCCTGTGTTAAACGTGCTGCGTAACACAATAACAAAAAATTGGTTCTTGTTGAAGCTCAAACATGATGCGTAACAGGAATGAACCAAATATGTGATGCGTAACACAAGAATGAAACTCATTGATTCTTGCTGGTCAAGCAAACATTTTGGATAGAAAATGTTAGATATTTTATCCAAAGCGACTTGCATTGCATTCAAGGAACACAGTTCAGTTCTTGCTTTCCCTGGGATCGAACCCATGGCCTTGGCGAGGTAAGCTCTACTGATTTAGCTACAGGAAAACTAAGCAGCTCAATTGATATGGATTAATTTTTCGATCTTTTTATGAACTTTTTGAAGTGTCAAAGTGGTAGTTGCGTAGGCTGTCAAAGGAGGGACAGAAAAGTCAGATTTCATCAAAAAGATCTTCATTTATGTTACAAAGATGAACAAAAGTTTTTTTAAATGACATGAGGATGAGTAATTAATGACAGAATTTTCACATTTTTAAGGCTTTAAGGGCAGTTTTAGGGTTCGTGTTCAGCAGTTCGTTGAGATGGGTAGAGTTAGAGTGAGGAGCATTAGATTACACTGAGCCAATGAATGTCCTCGTGAAGACAGATGTACCAGAGTGTGTGTGTGTGTGTGAGTGTGTGTGTGTGTGTGTGTGTGTGTAATTGATTGCCCCGCCCCCTCGTCTCTGATATCTGCCCCTCTGTGCTGCAGGCAGGAAACAGACGCTTTCAGTCACAGATAAAAAAACACGAACATTTCTCGTTCTCCACAGCCCCTTTCATCATTAATCAAAAATTAGTTTCTAATGCAATGAGTAACTCCAATCACGTTAGCGTCTGCATTAATCTGATGCTATCATAATTACAATTAGATTACACTGCTGCAATCAGAGAAAAGGGATCGTTAAGAGAAGGAATATAAATTGCTTTAGTTTTGTAAGTACTGAGCAAGCAAAAATCGGAATTAATCTCCATTTATACATTTTGTGTCTCTCTCTCTCTGAGAACTTCGGGCGTCTTTCTTCCGAGCCGTCGGTATGAATTAAAATAGACATATGACATAAGCTTTGAAAGTTTACTTTAGTTATGTGACAGTCTTCCCAAGATTCCTCTGGAACTTCCAGTCGGAGAATTCATTTAACAGCCGTAAGTTTATCTAGGAATACTAAAGTTTTAGGGATTTTATCCCTCTGCCAGCAAAACAAAAGCTAAGAGGAAAATTACACATCATAATAAACTAATAAAATTATGCACAAAAAAGTTTACAAGTTGGTCAGTTGTTTTCATAGTTGAGATTGTGTCTCCAATAGCCTTGAAATGCTTGTTGTCGCTGATGAATGTGTTTTTCAGGTGTATTCCTGAACTAAAGGAGCCTGAAGGAGGATCCGGTTCTCTGGAGATGATATTGATGTTCATTTCATCCCTCCATTTTTCTTTCTTTCATCAATTACCTTTATTTCACTTTGTCTTTATTTCTCCTGAAGTTCAGAAAGATAAATATGCGTCTCTAAATTACACACTTTCAGCACATTTATCAGCTCAGCACACAATATTCATGAATTAAAAACAGTCATTAGAAAAGGTCATTTTTCCCTGAATTCTTAAAAGGTTTTATTACACAGGGTCAAAGAGAGCGAACGAGACCTGAGCGATATTTCACACAACACCGTGAGAGATGAGAGAAACTGAACTCACCGCTGCTACTGTAAATAGCTTTTGTGTGAGTGTGTGAGAGTGTGTGTGTGTGAGTGTGTGAGAGAGTGTGAAAGAGTGTGAGTGACTGTGTGTGTGAGTGTGAGAGTGTGTGTGTGAGAAAGAGTGTGTGAGTGTGTTCTGTGAGCGTGTGAGAAAGCGTGTGTGAGTGTGTGTGTGTGTGTGTGTGTGTGTGTGTGTGAGAGAGTGTGTGAGTGTGTGTGTGTGTGTTTCTCCTCCTCTTCGTCATTGTCGTTCAGCAGGTTTCTGTTGTAAGCTTAAAGACACATATATTCTCTCTCTGGCTGATGAAAGTTAACAGCGCTCGTGATTAATGTGTCACATTATTAGTGCTGCTTGTGTTCAGTAAATCCCATCCTTCAGGATTTGGGCCTGTACAGGTATTAGCTCTCGGAATAATCCGGAGTGATTTGGAGAGTCGAGCGGAAGCGTGTGAAGATCTGGCAGGTCCTGGGAGAATTTCATCTGCCTGGTAGGTGAGGAAAAACCTCAGTGAAAAGAGAGAAAGATGAAAACTTTGACTAATCTGGGTGTAAAATACTCCGACTTTACCAGCACAGATCACGTCCCGCAGGTCACAGTCACTCCGTTCCTTCCAGTAGAGGACGTGTCGTCGTTTACCTTTCAAACGCTCTCAGATCTCGGCTGTCAAACATGACTTGTATCTCTGCAGTTATGGGTATCTCTGTGTCACTAGTAAAACTGAATTTAATTGAAAATCACATTAGTTCTTTGCACAAATAAAAAATGGCTTATATTTTTCAGTCAACAACGTGCATGTTTATCTGTTGCTCTCACAAACATGGATGCTGTTGCTTGTTTTGGATCTTTACAGTCTTTTTTCACTGAGAGAACGTTCTGCTGAACTTCAGTGGAAACGCATGCAGGTTTGGAATGAGTAAATGACGACCAAATTATGCATTTATTCTTTTTAATGTTCATTATTCTACTAAATTGTTGTTGTGCATTAAAAAAATTACCAAATTCTCTCAGACTCTCACTCTGCCAGCAGACTGTTAAAAAAAAAACTCTGATGACCAGCAGAGAGAGAGAGTGTGTGTGTGTGTGTGTGTGTGTAGATAATTAATTTGTAAAATGGCTTTTATACTACTACTTTATTTTTTGCGTGAAGTCAAAAAACTGGTTAGAGCCAGCAGACAGTAAAAAAAAAAAAAAAAACTTGTACAGGCAGAGACGCAACGCTAGTCAGATTTTACCAAGCACGACGTCTGAACATAAACCCCACGTTTACCAGAACTCTACTGGTTAATACTACAAACAAACCGGGATAAAAAACAAACCTGAAGCTGGAGAAACCCTAAACGTCTACGGAAAAGACCCGCGAACCTGAGTGACTGAGAGAAAGAAAGCTGTTCTCTTCTCAGCGTTCTGCGCGTGAATGAGCAGGGCGGGCCGCGGGACGCAGCAGATCTGTATGTGTAGGGGAGGGGCGCTGTGACTACCCTATCACAGAACGCAGACACAGTCAGCTACCCAATGAGGATTCTTATTCAATCCGAGCACAGATATCAACTCGTATTACTCGTATGATACTCGTACTCTGCAAAAGTGCTTTATCCGTACCGGATACTCGTTTCAGCCGAGTATCCGGCTCAACTAGTGAAGAGGAAGCTCTGAAACTCTGCTTTCATCTCATCATTAAAAGAAGAAAATCAGAATACTCTTTTAAAACCGTGTTATTTTAGTGTGTACATAGAAATATATATTTATATACAAAATTAATTTGTTGCAGTGTCTTTCCTTAAAATTATCCTTGTAGACTCTCTCTTGTAGAGGAAATGTGATAACCAAGTTACACAAGTTCATTTCATTAAAAATAGGAAAGAACAAAAGATTTCAGGAAAGCTCACTCCTGCACTCCTCCCTCACTCCTTCACACCTCCCTCACTTCTGCACTCCTCCCTCACTCCTTCACACCTCCCTCACTTCTGCACTCCTCCCTCACTCCTTCACACCTCCCTCACTTCTGCACTCCTCCCTCACTCCTTCACTCCTCCCTCACTTCTGCACTCCTCCCTCACTTCTGCACTCCTCCCTCACTTCTTTACTCCTCCCTCACTCCTTCACACCTCCCTCACTTCTGCACTCCTCCCTCACTCCTTCACACCTCCCTTACTTCTGCACTCCTCCCTCACTCCTTCACACCTCCCTCACTTCTGCATTCCTCCCTCACTCCTTCACTCCTCCCTCACTTCTTTACTCCTCCCTCACTTCTGCACTCCTTCCTCACTCCTGCACTACTCCCTCACTTCTGCACTCCTCCCTCACTCCTTCACTCCTCCCTCACTCCTGCACTCCTCCCTCACTCCTTCACTCCTCCCTCACTCCTGCACTCCTCCCTCACTCCTTCACTCCTCCCTCACTCCTGCACTCCTCCCTCACTCCTGCACTCCTCCCTCACTCCTTCACTCCTCCCACACTCCTGCACTCCTCCCTCACTCTTGCACTCCTCCCTCACTCCTGCACTCCTCCCTCACTCCTTCACTACACCCTCACTTCTGCACTCCTCCCTCACTCCTGCACTCCTCCCTCACTCCTTCACTCATCCCTCACTCCTGCACTCCTCCCTCACTCTTGCACTCCTCCCTCACTCCCTCACTTCTGCACTCCTCCCTCACTCCTGCACTCCTTCCTCACTCCTTCACTCCTCCCTCACTTCTGCACTCCTCCCTCACTTCTGCACTCCTCCCTGACTCCTTCACTCCTCCTTCACTCCTTCACACCTGCACTCCTCCCTCACTCCTGCACTCCTCCTTCACTCCTTCACACCTGCACTCCTCCCTCACTCCTGCACTCCTTCACTCCTCCCTCACTCCTGCACTCCTCCCTCACTCTAGCACTCCTCCCTCACTCCTGCACTCCTCCACTCCTGCACTCCTCCCTCACTCCTGCACTCCTGCACTCCTGCACTCCTCCCTCACTCTTGCACTCCTCCCTCACTACTGCACTCCTGCACTCCTCCCTCACTCCTTCACTCCTCCCTCACTTCTGCACTCCTCCCTCACTTCTGCACTCCTCCCTGACTCCTTCACTCCTCCTTCACTCCTTCACACCTGCACTCCTCCCTCACTCCTGCACTCCTCCTTCACTCCTTCACACCTGCACTCCTCCCTCACTCCTGCACTCCTTCACTCCTCCCTCACTCCTGCACTCCTCCCTCACTCTAGCACTCCTCCCTCACTCCTGCACTCCTCCACTCCTGCACTCCTCCCTCACTCCTGCACTCCTGCACTCCTGCACTCCTCCCTCACTCTTGCACTCCTCCCTCACTACTGCACTCCTGCACTCCTCCCTCACTCCTTCACTCCTCCCTCACTCCTGCACTCCTGCACTCCTTCCTCACTCTTGCACTCCTCCCTCACTACTGCACTCCTCCCTCACTCCTGCACTCCTGCACTCCTCCATCACTCCTTCACTTGTCCCTCACTTCTGAACTCCTCCCTCACTCCAGCACTCCTCCCTCACTTCTGC
>JAWRVZ010000369.1:217500-220000 GCA_037043235.1 Rhodeus uyekii | reverse complement strand
GACAGAGAAGAACTTGATGTGACGTTCAATATTAAGGTTGACAACTTTGATTACGTGTTTTATGCCACAACTGACAAAATTAAGTGTTTTAACTGTGGTGGGGTAGACCACCTGATTCGGGCCTGTCCTAAAAAGAATAAAAAGGATCAGCCGTCCACTGATGGGCAGAATATGGGGAAAGACAATTCAAATAGTGCTGATGAAGGAAGGGCTGAAGCAGGGACCTCTAATGTTGACACGGCCAGTGTAAAAGATGTGACTGTTGTGGAAAATGGTGGTGTTTCTGAGGTGCTAGATGCACCTATGGATGTCCCTACACCAGTGCTGCTCTTGCAGGAAGGTGAGACTGAAACTATGGCTGAAGTGAGTGAAAGAGTCCATGATTCCACCACTGAGTTGGTTTCAGTTTTTGAACCAATTGAACCTGATGATACCAACTTAATGTCAGAAATTGAGTTTAAAACGCCAGTTAAAAGGAAGAGCTCAAGCAAAGCACAAGGTGTTAGACTGAAAAAGACCAATGTGGCTGATGATGATGATGATGATGTTGATGGTGATGACAAGGAAGGGATGGAAAGTGGCAATGAATCTTCGGATTCAAACTTCAGTCTCTCTCAGAGTGATTTAGCTAGTCGTGATTACGAAGTCGAAGATATTAAACTGTTCCTCAGAGCAACCAAAAATAAGAGAGGAGTTCGTGTCTGTGAATTTTTCCCAGACATCAAACAGTTTATTGATAAAACCAGATTGTTTATGTCAGAAAGCTTGTTCACGAACAAAGAAATTTATCGGCTTAAGAAAATTGTACGGATTTTAAATTCTGATGGTATCAATGACAACAGCCAAAATGCTTAAAATTATGTTTTATAGTGCTTTGTTTTTAGTAATATTTATTTGGTTTTTATTCTCTTCTTATTCTTTTAAAATGAATGAGATTAATCTTGCCTCTTTAAACGTTAACGGAGCAAGAGATGTAAAAAAGAGAATGGAAATCTATGAATATGTAAAGCAAAGCAAGTTAGATGTGGTGATGCTTCAGGAGACGCACAGTGATCTGAACAATGCCTCTGATTGGGCCAGAGAATGGGGTGGACTCTTGGTTTTAAGTCACAATACTTCTCTTAGCGGTGGAGTAGCTGTTCTTTTTACAAAAAGTTTTAACCCACATTCTTATCAAATAGAGGAGATCGTAAAAGGTAGACTTTTAAAAGTAAGAGCAACCTATGAAAAGAGTGTCATTGTTTTTATTTGCGTGTACTGTCCGGTGTCAGCAGTGGAGAGAATGCTGTTTTTAAATACCTTGTGTTCGGTTTTACAGAAATGTGATCAGGAAGAATTTTTATTTTTAGGAGGTGATTTTAATTGCACAGAATCAAATCTAGACAGAAATCATCTAGAACCGCACACACCCTCAAGAAATCGACTGATTCAAATGATTAAGATGCATGAATTATGTGATGTTTGGAGGCATTTAAAGGGAACACAAAAGCAATACACTTGGACGCATGTGCGTGATAGAGTAATTTCTATGGCAAGATTGGACAGATTTTATGTTTTTAAACACCATTTTAATATAATAAGTAACTGCCATATTGTTCCTGTGAGCTTTTCTGACCACTGTATGGTTAAATGTTCAGTTTTTATAAATCTTTTAAAACCCAAAAGTGCTTATTGGCAACTCAACACTGCTTTACTGAGTGACAAGCGTTTTAGAGAATTGTTTATTTATTTTTGGGAAGATTTTAGAACTGAAAGAGGCCTCTATAATTCTGTCCAGCAATGGTGGGATGTTGGAAAAGCTCAAATTAAGCAGCTCTGTTTACAGTTTACTCGAAACATCACTACAGAGACTAGTTTTAGGATGAGCATCTTGGAGGCTGATATTTTAAAACTTCAAGAATTGGCAGAGTCGACAGGAACTACAGGTTTTTTAGATTCACTTTTAGATAAGAAAACACAATTGGCTGATCTGCTTGGTTCTAGGACACAGGGGGCTTTGGTCAGGTCCAGATTTTTAAGTTTAGATCAGATGGATGCGTCTACTAAATACTTTTTTAATTTGGAAAAAAAGAACGGCCAAAGCAGGATGATGCATGCTCTACGATCTGAATCTGGAACTCTCCTGACAGATTTTGCAGACATTCGTCAGAGAGCAGTTGGTTTTTATGAGAACTTGTATAAAAGTGAAGTCGCTGCAGAGCAGGAGAATGAAGGAGAGAGTTTCTTCGAGAACTTGCCTCAGGTGCCTGAAAGCTATAATGCTGAGATCTCTGGCCCTGTGAGCATGAGTGAGCTGCAGAAAGCTCTTGGAGGAACAATGTCTGGAAAGACACCTGGCCTTGATGGCATTCCAGTGGACTTTTACAAGTCTTTCTGGCCCACAATAGGAGAGGATCTCCTAGATGTGCTGAACACCAGTCTGGCAAGAGGTAAACTGCCTCAAAGTTGCCGAAGAGCTGTGTTGACTCTCTTACCCAAGAAAGGAGATCTTGGAGATATA
>JAWRVZ010000369.1:210000-212500 GCA_037043235.1 Rhodeus uyekii | reverse complement strand
CACAGCTGGGCCAGTCACTCACTGTAGATCTGATCTCGAGCCGGTTGGGTCTGATGGCAGCAGCGTCCAGCTCCGGTGCGGGTTGATGTTACGGAGCAGATTTGACCCAGTTTCCTGCCCTGTGCTTAGAGTGCTGGAGTTCCTGCAAGACCGATTCCCTGAAGGGTTCTCCCCATCCAATTTAAAGCTCTATGTAGTGGCCATTGGTTCTTATCACATCCCTTTGGGTGGGATGTCTTTGAGGAGAAACCCGTTGGTCTCTCGTCTCCTTGTCTCCGGGTGCCGGCTTGGGTTCTGGCTGTTGTTTTATAAGGCTTGTCCCTGGCTCTCTTTGAGCCTATGGAGGAGGTTTCAGGCAAGTTGCTGACTCTTCAAGCATTGTTTCGTCTTGCTGTCACTTCATTTAAAACAATAGGAGATTTGGAAACTCTGTCGCTTGCCTCTTCATGCTTGGAGTTTGAGCCTGGTGTGGTGAAGGCATTTCTTCACTCAAGACCGGGTAACATGCCTAAGGTCAGATCTGTTGTGCTGCAGGCCTTCTGTCCTCCTGCCTTTCAGCATACAGACCAGGAAAGCAATGATCTGCTATGTAAAGTTCGGCATTAGATGCTTGCATTCACACAGCGCCTCTGTGGTGTAAATCAGAATAACTGTTCATCAGTTTTGGGTCACTCATCAAGGGGTGGATCGAAACAAAGCATGAGCGGATATTTGAGGCTATCGGCCAGACAACCTTCACCAGGTCAGGTCAGGCCCTCTCAACAAGAAGCATGGCTGCCTATTTCATCAGGAGTTTCACTTCAGGATGTTCATGACGCAGCGGACTGGTCCTCTACACCAGGAACCCAATTCTTTCCAAAAAAAGATATAAAGATTTGTGTACATCTAGATCGACTGAAAACTATCAACATCAGTCCTTCTGCATATGAACTTTAGAGATGAAATAAAGATAAGATCACAAGAACTTTTGCAAAAACTTCTGAGAAACAGTCGTATTTATCCGGAAATGTACTTTGAAAATGAAAATTTCAATGGAAAAAATATTTAATGATGAAATTAATCAATTCAATTTCAATGGGACTAATAAAAGTATGAAAAAATGTATGAAAGCGTGTAGATATTGTTTAAATCACTGTCTATCAGAACATGAAAATGTACTTGATCCACATTTAACATACCTGCAAAATACCTGCAAAAATGAATGAGGTCATTGTCAACCACAAAGAGACTGACTGAAGTGTAAAAGCACCTTAAAAACAATCCTATTCTGAATTGCTCTGGAATTATACCTCAGTAAACTATATTCATACTTTACTCATACAAGCCTTCAAAAAAACGTGTTTTATTAGGGATGTTTGACGTTGTGTGTTTTGAAATCTCTTTAGAAGTCAAGAAAGGAAAGTCTTGTGCGTCTCAAACCAGAGAGGACGAAATCTAATGCCTTTGCTCTCCATTTCAACATTGTTCAAAACAAATTCCCGCGTTTCACCTCGCGGATGCAGATTATCCTGTTGGTTATGGTCAATCTCTCCAGCAAACAATCATCAGAGCCTTGCCGCTCGTCTCCCTGACAGGTCTCTCCTAATGCTATAAATGTGGCTGATAAAAGTAGAAGCTCGACTTTGAATAAGTCCATCTCATCCGTCTGTGGGCCGGCCGTGTGTTTGCTGTCAAACATGGCAGCGCGAGGCCCAGGGCACTGGAGTTTAATCCAATTGGCAGTGGAGCCAAACTGGTAGAGTAATCTATGCTTTAGTGTAGCTGGTAGCAGCCTCTCTCTCTCTCTCTCTCTCTCTCTCTGTCTCTCTCTCTCTCTCTCTCTCTCTGTCTCTCTCTGTCTCTCTCTCTCGCTCTGTCTCTCTATCTCTCTCTCTGTCTCTGTCTCTCTCTGTCTCTCTCCCTCTCTCCCTCTCTCTCTGTCTCTCTCTCTGTCTCTCTCTCTCTCTCTCTCTCTCTCTCTCTCTGTGTCTCTCTCTCTCTCTCTCTCTCCCCCCCTCTCTCTCGTTCAGCCGCTGATAAGCACACTGGAGAGAGAAAGAGAGAGAGAGAGAGAGAGACTTTAGCTTCTTTTCTTTTCCTTAACAATTGCTCTAATTCGGCACAGTTATCGCTCTACCTGTCTCACAGACCTATTAAAGATTACGGTCACCAGCAGAAGAATCTTCTCAGTGATTCAAACACTTTTAAAATTCATAAGTCAAGAGGCTTATGCTTTCTTAGCAGGAGTCCTTATAACAATGAGAATTCTAATATTTAATATCGGAGTAGCTGACAGTAAGATTTTCCACTGGCTCCGTTTGACCCTGTCAGAGAGAAAACCGCACGGCTTTGACAAGCCGAGACACGCGCGCTGTTCCCGCGGACAGCCTGACGGACACAAATCCCGTCCAATCACATCACGCGGATATTCCACTCGCACACTTCCACCTCTGATCGGAGCATCTCATCCCATCTCTGCTGCTCTCCCAACGCCCGAATATAAATCTTTTATTAATACATG
>JAWRVZ010000369.1:157500-207500 GCA_037043235.1 Rhodeus uyekii | reverse complement strand
TAGATGTGGTTCATGTTCTGCTGAAATGTTACTCAGCTTACAGATGTGCAACTTTAAAGACAGATGTTCGCAGAATCATTTCAGCTTTGATTAATTGTAATCGATAGGACACAAATAAATGTGATTAAACTGTTTCATGTTAAAATGAAAACGAAACCACATTTATATTTGAATCAAAAATGCATTTGCAGTTTCTTCTTTACATTGACAATGAAAGGCCACAAAGATCAAGAGTTGAATTCATTTTTTAATCATCTCACATTGTTTGTTTTTGGACATTTTCGATAATGAAATGATTAATCTGGTTTTATTTTAATTATTCTATTAATTTATTTAAAAGTGTCAGATTCAACGAGTGTCTGGGTTTTCATTTGAAATACATTTGCTTTTGGAAAGATCTCAGATTTAGATCTCCTCAGTGTTTTAACCCTTCATGATCTCATTCAGAGCTTCATCCCTCGTTCGTTCGCCTCAGACGGTGAAACGCTGTGAATCTCTCGCAGATCGACAGGAGGAATAATCCCAGTTGTTGTTCAGTGTTTCTCTCTTTACTTTCACATGCAAGGAGATCATCCACCATCACACACTCTTTAAATTAATAAATTAGCAGACATCTATTAAAATCCTTTTCCAGAACACCTTTAATGATCCCTAAAAGCCTTCCTTTAATGTATGTGTGTAATATCACGGCTCGCTTCATCTTTCAAACCTGTGACTGAGAAAGACTCTTACCTGAAGGGGGGAAAGCCTCAAATCCCAGCAGAAATCCCCAGAAATCCCAGTCACACATCAGGAAAACAGACTAGGCTCATTGCAAGAACATTTCTGCTAAATGTTCATAAAGACTTATTTCCATGCAGTTTATTGCACAATAATACAGTATAAAAGAGCTGAAAGAGAGTTTTTATTTCACGTTTGCTTTTGTTTAGTGTCGGTTCAGTATATTAATGTCCACAGATACAGCATTAACCCGTGCGCGTCACCGCTGGACCCTCCTGACCTCCCCAACCCGATCCCAACATCCGCTTACAAGCTTCATCACGCGAGCAGAAACCAGCGCTGTTTCACTTCACAGAACGTTTTTCCAATGATCCTGGATGTCAATTATAGAGAGAGACAGTTTATCCGCTCTATCCACAGCATAACATGAAGCTAATGAAGTTTTTCTGCTTCTTTGGTCCGGTTGGACTTTTGTGTTGTGGTGCTTTATATGGATTTTGTTTTTTCAGTGTTTCATGTCTCTTCGCAAGGTGCCGTGAAGCTTGAAAGAGCTTTTGACACGTGAAAAGTTCTGATCGCTCTACAAAGCCGCGAGAACCACAAACAGAGCCGCTTCAACCCTCAGGAGCGTAATTATATCAAAGACACAGAATCTAGATGAAAAAACATCAGTCCTCTTCAAGGATTCGTTTGACATTGAGCAGATATAAATGAAGAAGAAAAAGAAACAAGTGCGAGAGATTCCAGCCCACACACACATAGAGAAAGAGAGAGTTCAGAAAGAAGGAATCTGTCAGAATATTTTGAATACACACACGCTGTTATCAGGACACATCACGGCCAAATAAAGTGACCTGCCTGACACGGATACAAACGACACGAGGACGAGAATGAAAGACAGAGCGAAGAAAGATGGCAGATGAGGGAACAGTAGCTACAAAGGTAGAGGCGCGTGTTTCCCTGCGGCCGCTCTATTGACAGCGATGACAACGGTCCCCTGGTAGACCATTATCCAGGACGAGACTGCACACATCAAACCTTCGCTGACACACACAGAGACAGAAAAACCAGAGCTGAGAATGCATCGTTACAAGCTTTCACCTTGGTTTGTCAAAACACAGACTTATTCAGAGAGTACACAAGCCCGGAGGGCCCGCGGTTTCAAACGCGAGGACGAGCGCGAGAAGAGAAGGGCGAGACTCTCCTGAACCTCGGCCTATTTCTGCATCTGTTTACATAAACCTTTCCTTGCTTCTCTCCGAACAGAAGACGCTTTGAAGGAAGATAAATGGCTCGCCGGCTCTTCAGAACCGCTCTGATCTCGCAGTAATTGATAAACAAGCCTCTCTCAGAAGGGCCTCGTGACAATCGCTGGTCTTTGTGCCGCGGCGACACAGCACTCGCGCTCTCCCTCTGTCTGCTAATAAAGCGCATTGTATCAAATTAAAAGGTCTTCGCTTCAGGCGCTGACTGTAACCGACTGCCTTACAAATATTTACACTGCGCTGGGAAAGCAAGTAATTGAAAGTCTTTTGAAAAATGAGGAGAGCTGTACACAGAAGACTATCTTTGAAAGCCTCTTTGGCTGCATGAGGGCCGCAGACGCTGCGTCTGGATCTGATCTGTGTTCACACACGCGTGGCATCGCTCGGACGGAGCAGGTATCATGCTAGCATGTCGCGTTTAGCGTGACTACGAATACAGGCGAGCATCAGTTCAGAGATCAACACCACGCGTTCGCCTCCTTCAGGCGTTCTCTAACCACACGTTCATGCAGAAATGCGTTCAACTAACTTCATCTTGTTCAGCAAGTTTCTCTTGAGACCGTTTTCAGGTAGAAGAGCAACAGACTGCATCGAAAAACATTTCATCTTCATTTTCCAGCATTTTATTTTTAGTTTGAGCTTTTTAGGGGCCAAGCACCGAAGGGGCGGAGGCACCTAATGTTTTTATTCCAGTTCTTATTATTATTCTTCATCTTCTTCTTCTTCCGCCATGAAAGTCTATGGCAGCCCATAGAACCGCTTGCGGGAAAATTATGAAAGTTGGCACACTCATTAAGGACAGTCCAATCATTGACCATAGAAAAATTTAAGTCTCTAACTCAATATCTCTAGCGCCACCAACTGTCCAAAGTTGCACTCACGTTTACATTAATAACTTTTAAACCGTATGACCTAGAAACAAAATTTTCCCACCATTTTGAATTTTATGAAAAACCTACTTTTTCGAACGCCTCCTAGGCCGTTTGTCTGATTTTCATGAAAATTGAATCACATCATCTCCAGACCACATTGACCAAAAGTTGTTCAAAGAAAATTGATTTGTGAAATTGATTTGTGATTTGTTTTACGAAGAACTTGCGAAAGAATCTGACATACAGGTCGCAAAAATGAAATTGAGGCTTTATCTCCGCAATGCATTAGAGTTTTCTGACCAAACTAGTTGTGTGTTATGTCAACCATGGTCTGAGGCTACCTGCAGAGTTTTGGCGCTGTGCCCCCTAGTGGTCAGGAGATATGAAAAAGTGATATTTTTGCTTATAACTTCTGAACCCTTTGGCCAAAAAATCGGGAATTTTGAGCGTCTGCCATGTTGAATTTTATCATAAAATGCTATATTTAACGAACACAATGGCATATTGTGACAAAACTCTGTATGTGTCTTCGGCACTTCGGCCTAATATGACACAAAAAGTTTCGGGGCAGCGCCACCTTGTGGTCAAAAGTTATAACCAAATTAACAAATATGCTAATAAATTTTAATGACATTAACCTATTGTAAACCAAATTGTCTTAATGTGTTCATTGGGTCAAGCCGAGAGCACAGATACCAAATATGTCGTATTCGGTCAAACTTCTTGTTTGCCATGTTGTTTTTCTTGAAAATGCTACTTTTTCAAACTCCTCCCACACCATTTGTCCAATTTTCACAAAAAATTTAATCATATCATCTTCAGACCATGTTGACAAAAAGTTATAGAAATCAAGTTGATTCGTCAAACCGTTTTCGATACAATTGCGAACGAACTTGACCAAATGGCCACCAAATAAAGTTAGGCGTATATCTCCACAATGCATTAGCATGTTCTGACCAAACTTTCTGTGTGTCATGTCAATCATGATCTGAGGCTACCTGCAGAGTTTTAGCGCAGTGTAATCTAGTGGTCAGGATATATAAACAAAGTGATGCTTTTGCTCATAGCTTCTTTGATTATCACTTATGAAAATAAAACTTGAAATGTCAACTACAGCCACTAGATGTCAGCAGAACATGTCACATGTCATTTGCTTTTTATTAGAATTTATACTTAGAATTTATTAATAATAAGTTGTTGTTTTCTATTCAAGAACTGTTTAAATGAATTAAAACAGACTTATAAAGAAAATACAGATATGTGTATTATTGTAAATCAAATCATACAATGATTAATTTGGCTTGAACTACATTGGATCTACTGGGTTTATTTTTCCCATTTTAAAAATGCACATAGTAAATAGACTGTCAGTGTATGCTTAAAGTAAAAATTATTTGATAAAACTACATTTCAGAGACAAAGGGTTTTCTCTCCGGCCAAGATTAAGTGCTTTGATGTCAAAATGACTTTGATGTTCAATGTCAGCAATGCTTTACCCAATTGATACCAAACTTTGCATGTGTCATTGATTAGATTCAACATTATTGTCATTACACAAGTACAGGTACAAGGCAACAAAATGCAGTTTAGGTCTAACCAGAAGTGCAATAGCAGCAAGTGCAGGATATATACAATGGTTGCATAAGTGCAGGATATGGAGATGTACAGGATTCACAGGTAATATGTACAATGAATATAAATATATAGATGGTTATTACTATAACAGGTGAGTGTGTGCTATAAATATAATTACAAGTGTATATAAACAGCATTTACAGGTGAATATGTGCCATAAATGTAAATGTTCTGCCTCCATTAGAGGCTGCATATAATTTATAATGTTTGATTGTATTTCTAAATTATTTGTTTTCGTTATTATGATTTTCTTTGCTTGTTTCATTTTGCCTGCCGCTATTTTGTGTGTTCCTTTTGTGAGGACTTTTATTTTGACGGGTTTCCACGAGCACCGCACACTCAGTAAAGTACACACAGAGCTCGTGGTGCAGCGAACATTCCATGCTTCCATGATACATCCATGACATCCATAATTCGATCCTTCTCCTAAAATCCATCGAAAGCATTGGCTGTAAGTGTTCAAACATCTGTGTAATGTACTGCGGGAGTTTAACGGGAGATTAATGTAATGGTAAAGTTTGTTTTTTGCCGATTGGCGCTGGCTAATGTGTTAGCGCTGCTAATTTGATTTTGTGATCTGTTTATCTACAATTTACTTGTTACTGTTATGTCATTTTGATTATTCATATTTTCATTGTTTATTTCGTTTCATTTACAGTTTTACTCGGTTCATTGACCGATTATTTTCTGCTCATGTAAATTACATGTCCAGTCAATAAAGAAGCAAGGCGCTCACATCCTGGCTCTTGAACAGAGTTTGGCTCGCTGTTTATCTATATCCACGCAAGGAGCAAACATATAGAGAGAACAGTACAGTAAATGTATATACAGATGTCTCTAACTATAAACATAATTTTACAGGAAGATGTATACAATTGTTAGCTTAAGGTAAGCAGTAGATTTAAGGTAGTGCAATGAGCATGGACAGTGCAAATAAGTGAGATGCGAAATGTAAACAGTTGGTACTGTATGAACAGTTGGTAGTGCAAATGAGCATGTTCCAGCTAAAGTACAGTAGTGCAAGGTGCAAGTGTAAACTTGTAAACTTGCACTGTTATGCTAATGCCAGCATACAGACCACTTGTGAAAGTCACCAAACCAGTCCTGAAGCAGATTCAAGTCTGGCCTGATGGGTCATCAGAGGCTCTTCAAGACTGTTTTGACACCACTGACTGGGACATGTTCAAACAGGCTGCAACTTACAATAACACCATAGACCTCCAGGAGTACTCAGAGACTGTTACTTCTTACATCACCAAGTGCATTGAGGATGTAACAGTCACTAAGTCCATCACCATCTGGCCCAACCAAAAACCATGGCTGACAGGGAACGTCTGAAGACGCGTAACGCTGCCTTCAGAGCTGGAGATGAGGTGGGCCTGAGGACAGCAAGGGCCAACCTGTCACATGGCATCAGGAAGGCTAAGAGACAGTACTCCAGGAGGATAGCCCATCGTTTCAGCGACAGCAGAGACACAAGGAGCCTGTGGCAGGGGATTCAGACCCTCACGGACTACAAACCCCCTACACGGACGTGTGACAGCTCCACACCCCTTCTAAATGAGCTGAACACTTTCTTCGCTCGCTTTGAAGCACACAACAGCACCACTGCACAGAAGTCACCACCTCCTCCCGGTGACCAGATGTTGTCACTGCCCAGGGACAGCGTGAGAAGATCCCTCAGCAGGGTCAACGCACGCAAAGCTCCAGGTCCTGACAACATTCCTGGACGTGTGTTGAGAGACTGTGCAGAGGAACTCACTGATGTCTTCACAGACATCTTCAACATCTCACTGAGCCAAGCTGTTGTCCCCACCTGCTTCAAAGCGACCACCATCATTCCAGTCCCAAAGAATTCATCTCCATCCTGCCTCAATGACTACCGTCCAGTCGCACTTACCCCCATCCTTATGAAGTGCTTTGAGCGGCTAGTCATGCACCACATTAAATCTGTCCTCCCCCCCTCCCTGGACCCCTACCAATTTGCATACCGGTCAAAACGCTCGACCGATGATGCCATCACCACTGCCGTCCACTCAGCACTCACGCACCTGGACATTAAAGACACTTATGTCAGAATGCTGTTCATAGACTTTAGTTCAGCATTCAATACAATCATCCCCCAAAAGCTCACCCAAAAACTGTCTCAGCTGGGACTCAGCACTTCACTGTGCAACTGGTTGCTGGACTTCCTGACAGGAAGACCTCAGTCAGTACGGGTCGGCAGCAACACTTCCAGCACCATCATCATGAACACTGGAACCCCTCAAGGTTGTGTGTTGAGCCCACTCCTCTTCACTCTGCTCACACACGACTGCACACCCACACACAACAGCAATTTAATAATCAAATTTGCGGACGACACGACTGTAGTTGGTCTCATTAGCAACGGCGATGAGACAAACTTCAGGTGTGAGGTGAGCCGCCTGGCCAGGTGGTGCGGCGACAACAATCTCTCTCTGAACGTGGAGAAGACGAAGGAGATTGTTGTTGACTTCAGAAGAATGCACACCCAGCATGCTCCTCTGACTATCAACGGTGCGATCGTGGAATGGGTGAGGAGTACCAAATTTCTGGGTGTTCATATCACGGAAGACCTCTCCTGGACCACCAACACCACAGCACTGATTAAGAAATCGCAGCAGCGACTACACTTCCTCCGTAAGCTGAGAAGAGCCGGAGCCTCAGCCCCCATCATGCGCACCTTCTACAGAGGCACCATCGAGAGCATTCTGACCAGCTGCATCACTGTGTGGTACGGCGCCTGCAACGCATCCTGCCACAAGGCACTGCAGCGCATAGTGAGAGCAGCTGAGAAGATCGTTGGTGTCTCTCTCCCACCCCTCCAGGACATCTATAACACCCGCCTCTCCCGAAAAGCTCTCGCTATTGCTAGGGACCTCACCCACCCATCGCACAGTCTCTTCAGTCTGCTGCCATCAGGGAGGAGACTACGCAGTCTCCAGGCACGGACCAACAGACTGAAGGACAGCTTCATACCCCAAGCTATCAGGGCATTGATCTCTCTCCCGACTTCGCCACCTCTCCACTCTTCTGCACCAAGGACCTGATCTCTGAATCCCCCCCACCCCCTACCCACCATCAGTTATTCTCTTATTCATCCACCTCATCATTTTGTCCTTGCATTTCTCTTATTTACATCTGCACTGCATTAATTTGAATTGCACTATTTACTATTGTTTGCACTATTTGCCATCGCCACTTTACCTCCATAACTCACTTTATCCATCTAGTTTCATTTTATTGTATTTTATCTTCATCTTCTGTTGTTGTTGTTGTTGTTACTGTTACTGTTAAATTATTGTTGTTGTTAACTGTATCCACCTTGGGTCTGAGAGTTACGGAATTTCAATTCTCTATATGTATGCACTGTATATATTGCAGAATTGACAATAAAGCTGACTTTGACTGACTTTGACTAAACAGTTGTTACTGTAAACAGTAAACAGTTGTTGTAAACAGTTGTTACTGTAATGAACAGTCGGCAGTGCAAATGGCACAAATAAGTAACAAAGTGAGCGAAGAGTCTATAAGGGTAGTAGTGGGATGGTGGGGGGTGAGAGGAGAGTCTGTGAGGGGAGTGGGATGGTGGTGGGTGAGAGGAGAGTCTGTGAGGGGAGTGGGATGGTGGGGGGTCAGGGGAGAGTCTATGAGGGGAGTGGGATGGTGGTGGGGTAAGAGGAGAGTCTGTGAGGGGAGTGAGATGGTGGTGGGGGGGAGAGGAGTCTGTGAGGGGAGTGGGATGTTGGTGGGGGGTAAGAAGAGAGTCTGTGAGGGGAGTGGGATGGTGGCAGGGGTAAGAGGAGAGTCTGTGAGGGGAGTGAGATGGTGGTGGGGGGGAGAGGAGTCTGTGAGGGGAGTGAGATGGTGTTGGGGGTGAGGGGAGTTGGATGGTGGGGGAGAGAGGAGTCTATGAGGGGAGTGGGCTGGTGGGGGGGTAAGAGGAGAGTCTGTGAGGTGAGTGGGATGGTGGTGGGAGGGGAGTGGGATGGTGGTGGTGGGGGGGAGAGGAGTCTGTGAGGGGAGTGGGATGGTGGTGGTGGGGGGGAGAGGAGTCTGTGAGGGGAGTGGGATGGTGGTGGTGGGGGGGAGAGGAGTCTGTGAGGGGAGTGGGATGGTGGTGGGGGGGAGAGGAGTCTGTGAGGGGAGTGGGATGGTGGGGGGGTAAGAGGAGAGTCTGTGAGGGGAGTGGGATGGTGTTGGGGGTGAGGGGAGTTGGATGGTGGGGGAGAGAGGAGTCTATGAGGGGAGTGGGCTGGTGGGGGGGGTAAGAGGAGAGTCTGTGAGGTGAGTGGGATGGTGGTGGGAGGGGAGTGGGATGGTGGTGGTGGGGGGGAGAGGAGTCTGTGAGGGGAGTGGGATGGTGGTGGTGGGGGGGAGAGGAGTCTGTGAGGGGAATGGGATGGTGGGGGTGGGGGTGAGAGAGGAGTGGGGTCAGCAAGGGTTAGAGTTCAGTAAAGAGACAGCTCTGGGGAAGAAACTGTTCTTTAGTCTGCTGGTTCTGGTCCGGAGGCACCTGAAACGCCTGCCGGAGGGAAGGAGGGAGAACAGTCTGTGGGCTGGGTGAGAGGAGTCCTTAAGGATGCTGCGAGCTCGACGCAGACAGCGTTTCCTCTGGACGTGCTCGATGGCAGGAAGTGGAGTTTTCACCACCCGCTGCAGTGCCTTGCGCTCCGCGACAAAGCAGCACCCATACCATACTGTGACACAGTTCGTCAGGATGCTTTCTATTGCGCAGCGGTAGAAGTTCACCAGGATAGCCGAGGAGAGCTGATTCTTCCTGAGTGTCCTCAGGAAGAAGAGGCGCTGGTGAGCCTTCTTGACCAGGCTGGAGGTGTTGGTTGTCCAGGTCATGTCAGCCGAGATGTGGATCCCCAGGAACTTGAAACTGGAGACACGCTCAACGGCCATTCCATTGATGTGGATGGTGTCGTGTGTGCCTCTTGACTCTTTTCTGAAGTCCACGATGAGCTCCTTTGTTTTGGTGGTGTTGAGGAGCAGGTTATTTTCGTTGCACCATGTGGACAGGTGCTGGATCTCTTCCCTGTAGGCAGTCTCATCGTTGTTGCTGATGAGACCGATCACCGTAGTGTCGTCTGCGAACTTGATGATGGCATTAGATCCAAACACAGGCTTGCAGTCGGAGGTGAAGAGGGAGTAGAGAAACGGGCTTAGCACACAGCCCTGTGGTACACCAGTGTTAAGTGTGATGGATGTGGAGCAGGTGGATCCAGATCAGACATTCTGGGGTCTGTGGTCAGGAAGTCCAGAATCCAGTTGCAGAGTGAGGTATTGATGCCCAAGTCTTCAAGTTTGGCTATTAACTTGGTCGGGATGATAGTGTTGAATGCTGAGCTGAAGTCAACAAACAGCATCCGTGCATAAGAGTTCTTATTGTTCAGGTGTGTGAGCACAGAGTGCAGTGCCATGGCAACAGCATCCTCTGTGCTCCTATTGCTGCGGTAAGCAAACTGATGTGAGTCCAATGTGGGTGGTATAGAGTCGTTTAGGTGTTCGAGGACCAGCCGCTCAAAGCACTTCATGATGATGGGTGTGAGTGCTACAGGTCGGTAGTCATTAGGGCACCTCGGACTAGAGTGTTTTGGCACTGGCACAATGAAGGTGCATTTGAAGCATGTTGGTGCAGCAGCTTGGGCAAGAGACAGGTTGAAAATGTCTGTAAAAACCCCAGCGAGCTGCTCCACACATGCCCTGAGGACACGTCCAGGGATGTTGTCTGGTCCAGCAGCCTTGTGCGTGCTGATCTGGCTCAGTGCCTTGCAGACATCAGTGGATGAGAGGGTGATTGGAGGGTGGTCAGCCGAGGGTTTGAGCTTGGTTGCAGTTTCTCTGTTGTCTCTTTCAAAGTGAGCATAAAAGTCATTTAGCTCGTTCAGGAAGTTGACATCAGTGGCTGCAGGGGTGGAGTGGGTGGGTTTGTAGTCACTGATGGCCTGGATGCCCTGCCACATGCGTCGAGGGTCAGAGTTGGAAAAGTGTCAGCTTGTAGCAGTGCTTGGCCTTTTTGATGCCCCTCTTCAGATTTGCCCTGGATGTGCTGTAGGCTTGTGCATCTCCTGATCTGAAGGCAGTACTGCGTGTCTTCAACAGGAGTTGCACTTCCTTGTTCATCCATGGCTTCTGATTTGGGGATGTGGTAATCTGTTTCTGGGTTGTAACACTGTCAATGGTGGTATTAATATAATCGAATACAGAGGAGGTGTAGCAGTCAATGTCAATGCCTGTGTGAGCACCACTGGTGGCTTGGGAAGCAAACATACTCCAGTCTGTGTGTAGAAACCTTTCCTGGAGTGTGAAATCTACCCCCGCTGGCCACACCTTTATGGTCTTCACTGATGGCTTCACACGGTTGATGAGGGGTGAATATTTGGGAGTGAGGAACAAAGAGATGTGGTCTGATTGTCCCAGGTGGGGGAGAGGTGTCGCCATGTAGGCCCCAGCCATTGTCACCTCTCTCTGGACATACCACATGATTTGACATCAGTTTGGTTACAGCGCTGCCTCTGGGTCGAACGTGATAAACCATTAAACTGAATTGCTGAAGACTGTATTGATGATTTTTCAGGCATTTAGACTGAAGTCATATTGAAATGTCTTTAGATGCTTACTGCTGTTGGTCTGATGCTGCCAGCCATGTCGGCATGACATGTAATTCCTTGTGCTTGGCCCCGTCATGGCTGCTTGCAGCTAAATTTAATATTAGTTTTAGTTTGCCACAATGTAATGTAATGCTGAAAATATACCAGCTGTGAGTTTTTTAAGGCGACCGTTACGTTTCAGCTCATTATTATTATTAGTTATAGCCCTTTATAATGATTATTAGCTGATCTATAATGCTTGGAAAATATGGAAAAAAATGGAAAATATTTGCTTTCTCTTTGCATCTTTATATTAATATTTAACAAGATTATCCTGATCAAATCAATTCACAATAAATCAATTTATTCACAAAGTCATCAGGTTATTTTACCATAAATAGTACTGTAATATTTTAAGTTACTAATTACATTTTTGTCAGTATAACAGTAATCTTCCCAGAACTGCCAGGTAGCGATCGCTCGCTTGCCTCCTGTTCAGTTTTAAAGTGAACGCATGATGAGGCGTTGCAGAGGAAGGGAGGAGCATTACGCATTGTAGGGGATTTACAGTTAAGACCCGAGGACCAGATATGTTGAATGAAGACCAGGAGTCAGAAGTGCAGTCAATAGAAGACATTTTTGTGAAGTTTAGTTTGCAGTTTCATCAGCAGAAGCCAGCTTCAGGTCTCACAAGGAGTTCGTAGGCCGCCCCAAATACAATAACATTGTTACAGCAATTATACTCTAACAGAGGGTGCTAACTACGTCAATGATGATGTTTAAATGATTCTGATTGGCTAAGAAAGAAAGAAAGAGAGATAAACAAAACTAGTAATTTTCCACACAAGAGCAGACAGTCTGAAGCATATCTTCGTTGATCACGTGGTTGACGGGTTCGTGACGTGGCTTGTCGAGAACAACAAGTCATTCCATCTCCTGATGGTGCCAGTTATTTACCTCACCAATACTGACCATATTAACACACACACAGATTCACAGCTTCTCCAAGGCTGAACTCGGCTCAGGCTCCAACAATCAACAGAACCTTCCCAAAACATTCTGATAACACCATTGAGAACTGTTGAGCCGTGCAGACAATATTCATCCTTACACGATGGAAAACTACAGAAAGGTAAAGAAAGGATATAACTAATAGAAATCCCTAACTTGATTATAAATCACTCTTTACAAATCATTCAAATAAGAAAAAGAAAAAGAACATATGAAAAATAAGACAAATGAGCATATGAAAAATAAGAAAAAGAAAAGAATATAGGTATAAATAGGAAAAATAAAAGAATAATATATACAAGCGGCAATGGATTTCCGAATCGTCCCCACAGCATCTTCACATGCGCTGGTTTGCTCTTTGTGACTGAAGTGCAGAAACGCCGCCGCACCGAGAGCTGGCGCTGTTCTAACCCGCCGGCAGATCCAGGAGACGTTTCACGCCTCACACATTAACACATGAAATACGTTTATTTTACAATAGAAGAAAAGACCAAACACAGTTCAAGTGAATACTGGCAGAACGAAGCAGCAGCAGCAGCGTGTGTGTGTGTGTGTGTGTGTGTGTGAGTGAGAGTGAGAGTGTTTGTATATGTTTGTGTGATAGAGATTGTGTGTGTGTGTGTGTGTGTGTGAGAGAGTGTGTGTTTGTGTGTGATAGAGTGTGTTTTTGTGTGTGTAATAGAGTGTGTGTTTGTGTGTATGTGTGTGAGTGAGAGTGTTTGTATATGTTTGTGTGTTAGAGATTGTGTGTGTGTGTGTGTGTATGTGTGTGTGTGAGAGAGAGTGTGTGTTTGTGTGTGTGTGTGTGTGTGTGTGGCTCTGGGCCTCCTAGGGGCCGTTTGCTCTCCATCCCCTCCAGGGTTGAGATCTTCAAGAGTCCCACCGCACACCTTAACGCTAAATCTCCCCCAAATCCTGTTAGAGCAGCACCTGAACATTGCCCTCGTTATAGCGGATTCTTTGTTTCTTTCTGAAATATCCTGTAAGTGTCGCTTTGGCTCGTGTGCGGCAGAAACATGTGGCGCGTTACAAGCCCCTTGACCAAGTTCAGCTTTTCAGTCACATGAAATCAGGCATGTAATGGCTGCTTAGAGCAGAATCTATCAGAGCCGCTGATTGGATTAAATATGTAATAAGTTTGGATTCGTATTTGAAGCCAAAATATTCTGCTAATCACCCAATGCTAATGAATTTGAGAGCGGAAATATTGGCAGTGGAGATCATGAGCTGAAGGTGCAGAGAAAAGCACGGAAACACACATGCATCAGCGAACGAGCGCACACATAATCTGACCCACAGCAGCCGGCCGTGGAGCCGGACTCTCGTCCAGGGAATCTGCTGCTCTCAGATCTTACAAAGCATTAGGCTTTTAGCTCAGTTCTTGAAGAAAGTCAAGTCAGATGTTTCAAAGCCGCTTTACAGAAAATCAGGATGTCAATGTTTAGAATATCTTCATATCTCCATGCCTTATAGTCGCATTCAGCAGATCAGAGCTGCAAGATAATACGGTTACGTTTAGAGACGATACAAGCTCATTTACCATACAGTATATGTTGCTTTAAGAATCAAGAGTTACTCAAGAAACGGCATGATATTGCAGCTCAGACACGTTTCCGCCGGTTTCAGCGTTTGCTGTGAGATCAGCTGCTGATATACTGAGTCCTGTGAGAATTCAGCTATTGCTGGTTTAAACCAACAAACAACATCTGAACAAGTCTTGAGTGTTTACCCAATATTTTGAGCGTCATAAACTGTAAATACAGGAATGACAGCGTGTCTCACTAACCAGAAGATGAGATATTTACGCTGAGACGGTGAAATATGAACATGTTTGTCACGGAACGAACAGAGGAGGACTCAAATGCAGGAAAAGGGAATTTAAAATGACAATAGATAAATAAACAAACATAACAAAAGAAACACCCACGAGGGAGAAAACATTACTCAAAGACAATAACAACATACACAAGAAACCAAAACAAAGGAGCACAGACTAACCGGATGGACCGGTTCTGGAACATAATGACAACACGACACAGGACAGCAAACACACTAGGATTAAATAGGAAACACATGAGGAAGGTAACGAGTAGAGACAGCTGGGATCAATAAAGGGAAACGAGGGAACAAGATGGGCGGGGTTACACAATCACAAGACACAACAAAGGAGCAGTGTCAGAGCTCTGTCAACTAACACACTAGAAACTCAGACTGAGGTGACAGAACCTGACAATGTTATTATAGTTAATGGTTGTTTTAAGTTGTTTTTGTTACAGTGTAAGTACACATTGAAGTACCGAGTAATACAGTGGAAGCCACTTATCTGGAGCTTGGTTAAATCGCCAACCCAGTTATGTCGACGTTTTTGCCAAAAGAACCGCCAAACTCCCTATTTTTCTTAGCATTTTCTTGTGGGTTATGTTGATTCTTTTATGTCGCTGAACCCTGATACCTCAAAAGAGGGATAAAGTCGCCACTTTACATCGGTTATCTCGATCCCCGTGACTAATGATTGTACCGAGTTCACTGCGCGTGCGCTGAGTTCGTGTTGCACGAGCATCACAGTCTGTACGGTCGCTCTCTCCAATGACGCTTCTCTCACTCTTGCAGCGCAGTGCTGTGCAGCCACAGAAACCACAGTAACCGCGTGTGCAATACTTTCAGAACTGTGTCCGATCAAAATGACTGTGTTATGAGCGAATGTGTTTTTGTGTGTTGTGACTGTGTTTACGCTGTGAGCGAGATTGTGCTGGCAATGTTGGAGAATATAATTAAAGGTTTGTATCGAGAATCGAAGGTGGTTTTTATCGTATACTGGTAAATTTTGCACTGGCTGTCAGAGTGGTTGACGATTACCCAGATGACATGTGAGTTTTATAAATGAGTTTCAACCTCTTCTCAAACATGTAAAGAGCGTAGGTACAAACCAGGAAAAAGAAAACACTCTGACAAACGTCACAAATAAAAGAAGGAAAACAGAAACAGTAGAGGATGCAGTATAACAGTCAGCGGTAGAGCGGCATCTCTCTCCTCACTCACACACACTCCCCTCCCCGTGCGCGCTCACACCAGAATCTCAACGCTTTTCTGCAACCCCTGAGGCCATCGACATAAACGGGTTCCACTGTATTAAGTAACTACTTACTAACAATTTAGGATTGAGGTTTGGTTTAGGGTTACTTGCATGTAATTAAGCATAATTTATGGTTATTATCATAGTAACTACATGTAACGTGTAACAGTGACGCTGTACAATAAAGTGTTCTAGTTCACTAACTACATCTCTTACGAAACTGTTATATTCTGTTATTGTTTCAGTTTCATTTTCATGGACTTTTGGTTTGTTTTTTGTTGTTCCTAATTTTCCAGCTCTTCGTTGGTTAGCACGGTTACTCACACCTGTTTCCTGTTAGTTCATTAGCTTGTGTGTATGAGTCAAACCTCATTTACTTCATTTCCTGCTGTTGTGTATCGTCATTCGATTATCTTCTCCTTGCCTGACAGAAACACTTCAGTCAATGGAAATTAAATATTGGGGGAAAAAAACTAATGAAAATGATAAAAGTGCAACATCATTACTAGCATTTTTTCTCAAATGAAAATGGAAAATCCACAAGCCAATTCATTCAATTAATAAAAGCTATAATATCATATGAATCAGGCTGAGTGTCATGCAGAATTGCAATTAGAATGTAAGAAAGTAACGCGTGAAGTTGAAGCGGCTCTGACAGTCATCGTTACCATGGTTTCTGTGTGAAATAGGTTTGAGGCGCTGTAGTTGCGCTCGTCCCGATTCTCCATTCACATGCTAAAGCAGAGGAGCATGAGCAGAAGGCTGCTGCTTTAGGCTGGTGTCCGCGCCCTTTCCTAAGCTCTTCCCGTGACAGATTCACCCGCGTGTGCATTCGGCTCCATTCAGAACATCTTTAGTCCGCGCCTCTTATCAGGACAGGAGGCCATGGAGCAGCACTCTCTGAACATTGAGAAGAAATGGACTGTGTTTGACTTGGTTTTCTGTTATAATGTGGCAGAGATTTGAATTTTACAGAAAGCCACTGTTCATTCGCAGTGCCGATTATTTAAAAGCACCATCCAAAAGGATGCTTTAGACCTCGGCCTCACAACGCACGAATAACAGGCAGATTCTGAAGAATTCTAATTATTTAAATCAAAATATTTAAAATCTATAAGGTTACATTAGTTACTGTTACTAATATTAACTAACAATGAGAAAGACATTTGTGGCAGCATTTATTAATCTTTGTCAGCGGTAGTTAATTAAACTGTTCATTGTTATTTTGTGTCAGCTCAGGTCCATTAAACAATGAAATCCAACTTTTGAATTTGTTAATCCATTAATAAATTAGCGTTAACTTTTGACAATGTTCTGAAGTCATAGAGTTCTAAACTGATTAAATTGATTGGCATGTGGCAAGTTTTGTGAAGTTTGGGCTTTGATCCGCAACAGACAAGTTGTTGGCTGTTGAATTTTGATTGACTGGTTTGATTTGCTCTTGATTTGTCCGATTGATGATATTAGGATATTTCTTTGATGTTTGTTTGAATGTAAAATGGTTGATGATTAGGATTTGGAGGTCTGTTCAGTTTCTGCTTCCTGATGCCAAAAGTAAATATAATCTGAATATTCATTCTTTGCCTCTGAGGTGAGAAAATATGTGAACTTGAGCAGCGTCAAAGCGCTGTTGGAACCGCCTTAGCGTAATTGTCACTGAAGCACAATCGATCATGATGACGTGATGAGGACGACGTCATGAGCCAGGAGTACAATAGGCGCACCGCAACCCGGAAATGGAAGCTTTCGTGTCTTCACAAGCACTGGAGCGAGACGTGTGTTTGCCTGTGTACTAGGGAAATCTAGTTTAAAAAGTCAAGGGAAAGAGTATGTGTGGTTGGGGCCTGTCCAGGGTTTCCCCCTTCCTTTTCTCCTTTATTCTTAGGAGTTCTTGGGCTACTCTCTGCGGCCAGTGCTTGTACTGTGGGAATTCCTCCTCCCGTCGTGGTGCGAGCACTGGGCGTGTGTCCACCAGCGGCTGAGGCCCTGTGGCTCATGCAGATCATTTTTCATGTGAGTTTAGTCGAGACTATCGCTTGCTAAGAGGGGCTGGCCTTCCCTGGGGCCAGAACTTCTCTATTGGAGCACGTTTCGTTGGTATCTTGTTCCCATAGCGCTTTGACGCAGGGAACGTCTCAGGTTACGTATGTAACCCTTGTGCCCTGAGAAGGAACGAGACGCTGCGTCGCGTAGCCTCAGCTCCTGCGCATGCTGGGCTTGTTTCAGACGCCAGGCAAGCTTCCATTTCCAGGTTGCGGCGCACCTTTTGTACTCCTGGCTCATGACGTCATCCATGTGCATTCACACTGTTTTGTTTGATTGTGCTTCAGTGACAATTATTCCAAGGTGGTTCCCATAGCGCTTTGACGCAGCGTCTCATTCCCTCTCAGGGAACTAGGGTTACACACGTAACCTGAGACGATTTATGCCTATCAAAATGAAACTTTTACCTGTAAAAAAAATTGCCATGTTATATAAAAAAGAACAAAAAACAAAACCGTATTATTTATGACACACACTCAAGACTACTGAGGCTCCGTAATCAGTGTGTGAGCTGGATAAGCATTTATGCGTCTCAAATAAAATACTAGTGGAAATGTAACATGTTTGAATAGTCCAGACAAAATCAAGTCATAATAAATCATAGCCGTCATCATTTTATATGTGAATGTTTGTGTGAATCTCAGCGCTGATGGAAACTCTCACACACACTTGTGTCGTCAGTCGCTGTCAAGAGTCAGCAGCGATTTTACTGTGTCGTGTTGAACATGACGATATATTAAAGCATTAAGCTCAGCAGTTCGGCACAGTATCTCTGCAGCTCTTACACCGGTGCATGTACACATTACAGCACAGCTCATTAAGATAACAGTCAATTAATGCATCCTTCACTCACACACACCGCGGCAATCCTACAGTGGCCATTAAAAGTGTGAAGTGGAGGTATCAGTGGTGTTATTCAGATCAAGACATGAGGATGATGATGCTAGAAATTACTTTGCTGTCTTTGCACACACACACACACACACACACACACATACACGCCTTTCTAATATTTACAGCATGACTGATTTGCGATAGGCTGATTGTGATAAATGTAATTACTGGGACACAATGGCCACACAACATTGTGTTTTCTCCCCTTGCATTTGCTGACACGCCGTGGCCGTGCGCGCACGCACACACACACACACACACACACACACACACACACTCGTTCAGAGGTTGCAGAGTGGAGTAGGGAGTAAATGAGCTGCGGAGAACTCGTGTGATGTGTTGACACTTGCTCTGTGCGCTTACAAAAAAACAACGATGATAAAAAAACACAAAGGAACGCATTATGAATTTTATTAATGATGGTGGGACAGTATGCAAAACATCAAAGGTCCACACGAGAGATTAATGACCCTCAGCTAGACTGTTTAATTACTGCCGGCTAATTAGATTCTTGACCAAATTTTTAATATCTGCATTCCCCTCCAACACCACGTTCAGATTCCACCATTTATCAATCTCTCAGAAAAACGCTTGAGTGGGCGAACCGTTCTGAAGCGCTGCATTAAATCCTCACGGCGAGGAGGTGAAGGTTCCGTTCAGCTTCCTTATCTTATTACGGTTATGTAAAACATAAAACAGCACTGTAATATTCATGCATTCATGTCCTCTGTGTGTGTAGTAAAGGCGTTAAAGTTGTTTGTTTTGAAGTTGAAGTTTTTTTCCTGAAAATTCACAGCATTTATGCTAATATTAAGTAAATACTAACTATATTTTTTCATACTGTGAGAAGAGTTAATCTTTCTATATGTATTTTGCCAGATGAAAAAGATTTGAAAAGGATGGAAAAAATTAAAAAGATGCTTTTAAAATGGAAGTGGCTAGAAAACCACAGCGCCATCTACTGTCATGCCACAGTAAATACAGGACACACACTCACACTCACTCATTCACTCTCACACACACTCACACACACACACACACACGCACTCACACACTCTCACACACACACATACACACTGACTCTCTCACACAAACTCAAACACACAAACACTCACACTCACACTCACACACACTCACACACACACACACACACACTCAATCACTCTCACAAACACACACACACACACACTCACTCTCTCACACCAACTCACACAAACACACACTCACTCACACACACACACACTCACTCACTCACACACTCACACATACACACTCACTCTCTCACAACAACTCACACACACACACACACACACACACACACACACACACACACACATTTACTGAGATTTCTAAGGAAAGCCTATAGACTAGTATTGTTTAAATAACAATGAACATCATTAACATTGATGACATTCACAAAGTGCGTAACAAGAGAATGAACCGCACTATTTCTTGTTGAAGCTCAAATGTTGGTTCTCGCACACGAGCAAACATGCTTAAGCTTTCGTTCACCACATCTGATGTGTGAGTTCATGATGAATGGTTTTTTGTCCATCTTTTCGTCATTTAAAGTGATCATGTCTTCAGGAAATTTGGACTAAACCGTTCATTTCATATGGATTAGTTTTTCAATCTCTTCATGAAGTTTTGTGTCAGTGTGTAGTTGTGTAGCTGTCAAAGGATATACAGAAATCTCACATTTGACCAAAAAAAGGGAACGGGTCTTACGGGTTTGACAACATAAAGTTGAGTCATTAATGTCAGCGTTTTCAGTTTTTCACTGTTCTCTCAGTGTATTGTGTGGTAATGTTGTTTTCCTGCGATCACCTGTGTGTTTATTTTGGATTTATTAACGACTCTGTTTTTGCTCTAACTTCTTCATCCCGCATTTACAACTACAGCCACAAACGTTTGTGGGGCAACAATTAAAAGATACTTTATTACAGTAATCTCACAAGTAAATGGTAGATTACGGTAAATGAGAGGTGATGGTGTACATGTGCGTAATGGTCATGAAAGTAACGTCACAACCTTCTCTTTATGAAAAACATATTTTCTCATAGATTTACTATTTTCCAGGTGAAATATGACCAGGACATGATTTTCTGAGATTGAACCTGCTAATCCAGCATGAAAACTGATGCCACCTTTAGAGAAAATTATAAATGTCATCTGAATAGAATTCAATGTGTTTAGAAATGTCAGTGCTTTTCCTCCACAAACCCATGTTCTTACATGTTCTGCTGAATGAATGAGGATGAATTTCTTCCCGCTGTGCTTTTATTCGCATCAGTTAAATGAATTGTCTCCCCACGAATCTCAAAAACTCAAAAACACTACGGCGGCGGTCTCTGAATGAACTAGAGTGAGTGTGACACAGCTTTCATTCACACACAATACTTCCCCCATCAACGCAAACAGGCGCAAGTATTATTTTAACAATTTAAAACAATTAAATCTGTCAAAATAAGCTCTGAATGCACTGAGTGAGTTCGGAGAACACACTTAATTACTGCTTTTCCTCCCTGATGGTATTTTGTTAAAGACAACAGATAATGGATTTGTAAGGCCACTGTAGCTCAAACACAAGTGAACCGTCTGCCGTGTGAGTGTGTGTGCGTCGCATGTGTGCGTGTGTGTGTGTGTGTCACAGGTTTCTTCCTTCCAGCTACGGCTGCTGCTCTTCTGTTGTCATGCAAGCAAATCTAAACTCATTCAACCTCATGTAAATCTGATTCCTTGTGAGTGCTTCGCTGTGTGTATGTGTATATGTGTGTGTGTGTGTGTGTGTATATGTGTGTGTGTGTGTATGTTCTAAATTAAATAAAATGCAGTACATTAATTCTTTACTATGTATATCTTTATTGTTTGCTCCAGATCAATGTAGGTGTTTATGGAAGAGACTCAGAGAGTCATTTATTGCGGAGAGTGATGGAGAACGAGGGTTCTCAGTGTTAAATATGTAGGACTCCATCTGCAGGGGTCCTGAGGGCCTGCATTTGCTCCGTGTTTCATGAGCGTCTTTACAATCACATAATCTCCCAAGAATTACAACTACTACAATCATATCTTATTTTTATGACTTCAGCTCTTCACCGTCATCATCTTCATTATCCTCTCTGTCATTGCAACAGCCTGTGACATCATCGTCACACCATAACATCATCACAACTACATTCTCACACCACCATACCATCCCCATCACACCACAATCACACACCCCAGAACCATGACATCATCACACCATCACTAGGGACCAACCAAATTCACGATTTCACGGCCGTGACATTTTCCGTGAAATCGGCCACTTTCCGTGAAAACACCCAACAAGCGTGAAATAGTGAAATTTTTATTGAAGATAAATATTTTTACTGATAAAGAGTATACCAGGAGCAGATGATCGTAGCGTCTTAGCCGAGTTTGCAGCCTACAAAACAGCAGCAAAAGAAGTTCCGCCGGATACGAGTATAGCAGCATTCTGGCGTTCGCACAGCAGTCGGTTTCCTCTGCTGAGCCGGCTGCATTACGCTACCTTTCTGTACCAACGAACAGCGTTGACGCGGAGAGAAGCGTCAGCCAGTACACAAGCGTCAATTCACCGCAGCGACAGAATATGTCAGCAACCAACGTGGTCGGCCAAGTTTTGGCCACGAAAAACTGTAAACTATTTCATTAATGTCACGTGGCATTGCGGAGTCTGTGGCTACGTGCATTGTATTTTGTTTCCTTTTTGTTTTTTTAATACAGGTGAACAGTCGAAAAGTGGTATTTTAGAATACAAAACAGCGGGTTTGACAGGAGATGGACTGATTGCAGTGATTGGTGCCTAGTAAAAATTTTACTCGTGAATTTTCCGTGAAAACGAATGTTTTTTTAAAAACCTTCCGTGAATTTCGTTGGTCCCTAACCATCACCATACCATCCCCCTCACACAACAACCACACTCCCCAGCACCATGACATCATCACACCATCACCATTCCATCCCTCTGTATCTTGTCTTAATTACTGTCCGTGAATACAGCGTTTTCTCGCTCGTGCCTTTTTTCCAAGTTCATCAAACAACTGGTGAGTTGGATCAACACACGCAGTAAGTCATGTCATCTTCTCCTGTAATTGTTACATGTACTGCTTGCTTCATGCATAGTTTGTCTGTCTCTGTCAGCAGTCAGGGCTTCACATGTGATAAATGTAGGGACATAGTCAGGCTGACAGAGAAGATTTCAGAATTAGAGACACGCATCCAAACTTTAATCGAGTATAGTAAGAATGCAAGGGCTTTAGATACTGCTTTGGATGCGACTAGCTTAGCAAACCCTGTACATTGTTCGGTTCCGGCTGTAGAGCCCGTGCAGCAGGGCAACTGGGTGACTGTGAGACAGCATAATGGCGGGTAAAAAAAACCACTGTTCCATTCCGATAGGAACATCAAACAGGTTCTCCCCACTCAGTGACGCACCCACTGAGAAACCTGTTGAAAGTGCCCTAGTGATTGGCGATTCTATTACTCGGAATGTGAAAATAGAGACTCCAGCCACCATAGTCACATGTTTGCCGGGAGCCAGAGCGCCTGACGTCAAAGCAAATTTAAAAGTGCTAGGCTAAGGCTAATCGTAAATATTCTAAGATTGTTATTCACGTCGGCGCTAATGATGTCCCACTTCGCCAGTCGGAGATCACTAAAACTAATATTAAAAAGGTGTGTGAACTCGCAAGTACGATGTCAGGCACTGTAATTTGCTCTGGCCCTCTTCCTATGCGCAGGAGTGATGAGATGCTTAGCAGATTATCCTCACTCAATGGCTGGATGTCTAAGTGGTGCCCGCAGAATAACATAGGGTTCATAGACAATTGGAAATTTTTTTGGGGCAGACCTGACCTGTTGAAAAGAGATGGTATTCATCCCACCTGGGATGGTGCCGCTCTTCTCTCTAGTAATTTGGCACATAGTCTTAGAGCTAAACCTTGACTAACTGGGGTCCAGGTCAGGAAGCAGACAAACTGGCTAAACCGACCGTCTGCTAGCTGTCTCACGTCACAGAGGTTAGATAAATTACAACACATAGAGACTCTTTCTCCTAGATATCATCCTATAGAGACTGTGTCTGTTCCCCGAATTAGCAAATACAAAAAATTCTCAAAACCATTTAAGGGTAAAAATTTAATTGATTTACAAACAACTAAGAACGAATATAACACAAATGAAAAATGACAAAGCTTGGGTTACTGAATATACGATCCCTTTCCTCAAAAGCACTTATTGCAAATGATATGATTTCAGATCATAAACTAGAACAGAAACCTGGCTAAAACCAGACGATTACATTACTTTAAATGAGTCCACCCCTCAAGATTACTGTTATAAACATGAGCCTCGTCTGAAAGGTAAAGGAGGAGGTGTTGCTGTAATTTATAGTAACACGATCAGTTCTGCTCAAATGTCTAATTTGAAATATAATTATTTTGAAGTGATGGTCCTTAATGTAAAATTATCTAGTGCAAGTAATAATTCCTGTTTAACTTTTGTGCTGGCTATTCTATACAGGCCACCAGGGCACCATACAGACTTTATCAAAAAATTTGCTGATTTTCTCTCAGAATTAGTAATGTCTGCAGATAAAGTCATAATTGTCTGTGATTTTAATATCCATGTAGATAATGAAAAAGACGCATTGGGATTGGCATTGAGAGACATCTTAAACTCTATTGGAGTTACACAACATGTATCAGGACCCACTCATTCTCGTAATCATACTTTAGATCTAATATTGTCGCATGGGATCAATGTTGATACTGTTCAAATTCTGCAGCAGAGCGATGACATCTCAGATCATTACTTAGTTGCGTGTAGATTACCTTTAGCCAAAGTCGAAAAACTAACTCCCTGTTATAAATATAGTAGAACTAAATCTATGGGAGGGAGGGCCTTTTCCTACAACGCACCAAAGTTGTGGAATTCACTACCTGCCCCTGTCAGAAATACAAACTCTCTGGATTGTTTTACTCGATACATCAGAAGAAGAATGGCATCTACGCTGATATTGGTCTCTGTTTATTCCGAGGTTACCGTGGGTAGCTAGATCCGGGCCGTATCCAGATCAGATGAAGGACCTGGACACGAGCACAGCACTGAAGTGTCTGCGGAGACCGTGACTCTACTAGACCCTCCCCTGCGACGATCATGAACCCATCTCTAACCGGACCAAATTGGACTTCATATTGGACTTATTGTGGAATTGTTGTATAATAATCATGCACTGTTTGGCTGTAGGCCAGAGGAGAACTGGTCCCCCAACTGAGCCTGGTTTCTCCCAAGGTTTTTTCTCCATTCTATTCTTCGTTACGTCACCTGCCGGAGTTTTGGTTCCTTGCCGCTGTCGCCTATGGCTTGCTCAGTTGGGGAAACTTAACACTTAAAATTCATCAATTGTATGAATTCACATCTCTTCAACCAATCTTCAATTGGTTGAAGAGATGTGTTTTTAGTCTAGATTTAAACTGACACAGTGTGTCTGCTTCCCGAACTGTATTAGGAAGACTGTTCCAGAGTTTAGGAGCTAAATAGGAAAAGGATCGACCGCCAGCAGTTGACTTTGATATTCTAGGTATTATAAGCTGGTCAGTATTTTGGGATCGCAATAGACGTGAAGGACTATAATGTGTTAAGAGATCGCTCAAGTACTGTGGAGCTAAACCATTTAATGATTTGTAAGTCATTAGCAAGATTTTAAAATGTATTCAGTGATTAATAGGAAGCCAGTGCAGGTTTGACAGAACTGGGGTAATATGCTCATACTTCCTGGTTCTAGTAAGAACTCGAGCTGCTGCATTTTGGACCAGCTGGAATTTGTTTATTAAGCGTGCAGGGCAACCACCTAGTAGAGCATTACAATAATCTAGCCTTGAACTCATGAACGCATGAACTAACTTTTCCGCATATGTCTTAGAGAGCATATGTCGCAATTTAGATATATTTTTAAGATGGAAGAATGCCGTTTTACAGATGCTAGAAAAATGGCTTTCAAATGAAAGATTGGTATCAAAGAGCACACCCAGGTTTCTAACTGACGACGAAGACTTGACAGAGCAGCCATCGAGTGTTAGGCAGCAGTCTAGATTATTACGTGCGGAACTTTTTGGTCTAATAATTAGAATCTCTGTTTTTTCAGAATTAAGCAGTAGAAAGTTATCAGTCATCCATTTTTTTTATATCAGTTATGCATTCTGTTAATTTAGTGAATTGGTACGTTTCATCAGGATGAGAATAAATATAGAGCTGAGTATCATCAGCGTAACAGTGAAAGCTAATGCCATGCTTCCTAATAACTGCACCCAAAGGAAGCATGTACAGGGTGAAAAGCAATGGTCCTAGTTCTGAACCTTGAGGAACTCCATACTGAACCTGTGATCGATATGACATCTCCTCATTTACTGCTACAAACTGATAACGGTCAGATAAGTACGATTTGAACCAGGCTAATTCAACTCCACTAATACCAACATAATTTTCAAGTCTATTCAGAAGGATTTTGTGGTCGATTGTATCAAATGCAGCACTAAGGTCCAGTAACACTAACAGAGAGATACAACCAAGATCGGGTGATAAGAGAAAATCATTTGTAACTCTAATGAGAGCAGTCTCAGTACTATGATATGGTCTAATCCTGACTGGAAATCCTCGTAGATGCTGTTTCTTTCTAGAAAGGAACATAGTTGTGAAGATATCGTCTTTTCTAGAATCTTTGACAAAACAGGTAGATTTGATATCAGCCTGTAATTAATTAATTCTGTAGGATCAAGTTGTGTTTTTTTAATAAGTGGTTTAATTACGGCTAGTTTAAAGGTTTTTGGTACGTACCCTAATGACAAAGATGAATTAACAATATTAAGGGCCAGTCACACAGCGAAAACGCATGAATCACGCATTTTGGTCAATTTTTCGACGCACAAGCACGTACAAACCCAATCTGTGCGTGATTTGTGAGTGATTTGTGCATAATCGGCTGTGTGACTGGCCCTTTAAGAAGAGGATCTATGATTTCTGGAAGCATCTCTTTTAGTAGCCTATGTGGTATTGGGTCTAGCATACATGTTGTTATTTTTGATGATTTAACGAGTTTAGACAATTCTTCCTCCCCAATAGCAATGAAGGAGTGGAATTTTTCTTCAGGGACACTAAAATTTACTGTATTTTGTGATATTGTAGTAGACGGTTGCATGGTTATAATTTTCTCTTTAATATTATGAATTTTGCAAGTAAAGAAGTCCATGAAGTCATTACTGCTGTGCTGTTTTAAAGCATCTGGGGTTGAGGCTTTATTTCTTGTTAATTTAGTCACTGTATCAAATACATACCTAGGGTTGTATTTGTTTTCTTCTAAGAGGGTAGAAAAGTAAGCAGATCTAGGTGGTTTTAAGGCCTTTCTGAATTCAATAGAGCTGTCTTTCCGTGAAATGCAAAAAACCTCTAGCTTAGTTTTTTCCAGCTCCATTTTTCTGGTTGCTCTCTTGAGGGCCCAGGTGTGCTCGTTGTACCACGGTGTTGGACTATATTCTTTAATCTTCTTTAAGCACAATGGAGCAACAGTGTCTAAAGTGCTGGAAAAGAGAGAGTTAATACAGTAGAACCCCGACTTACGAAATTAATCCGTTCCGAGGTTGGCTTCGTAAGTCGATCTTTTCGTATGTCGGTCAGGCTTTTACATGTTAATTGCCTAATCTATTCCAAGCCTTACAAAAACACCACATTTAGCATGGGATGAAGCGCATCCCAGCTCCATACTCCTCAATTATATCCCTTTTCAACGCAATGTAAAGGATCCTCTTCTTCCTTTTGACTTCAGCAACAATCTTCACATCCATGGTGAGTGATTAGAAAAAGGTTTATGTTAACTAGGCACAATGCTGACCAATAGGAGAGCAGGATTGTAAAAAGTGTTCCCCTTCTTACATGGACTATTCCAGCCATCCCTGTCATTCAGTGCGAAATGGACTGTTCCAAATCTTTCCATCTGAGAGAGCTGACGGATGATTAAGGTAAAATAGATCAGCTGAAGATTGTATATATAGTTTATTGAGTGAAATACAGGGAATTAGTGCCAATCGTTGAAGTTTTATCGATCATGCGTAACCACATATCTTTGCACCTTTAATAAATACCAGTTTTGGATTATTCCCTGAGTGAGACATCATTGTTCTGACCGGACAAACTGTAGCCTTCATTCAACCCAAACCAAAATCAGCGTGAATTTCAAAACAAAACTCAGAAATGTTTTTTCGCATCTCGATCATTTTGTCGTTACTCGGGCGAAAAACCCCCCCAAATCTTTTATCGAATGTTGAATTTTTCGTACGTAGAGCGTTTCGTAAGTCGGGGTTCTACTGTAGTTTCTGTTGCAACATCAAGTTCCCTTTCATGGGAACTTCGAGCTGCGTCAGAAAACGCTAGGGGGAAACCCTTGACGTCAGTCACGTGAAGATGTGTACAACCAATGGGAATTTTACGCGTGTGAATGCGAGTCACGGAAGTGACGTCATGAACAGAGCATAAAAGCGCGCCGGAACCCGGAAGTGACAGCTTTGAGTGTCTTCAGCGTGCGTGTGTCAGAGAGTTTGTGCTTGCGAGTTTCAAACCTCCCATTGGATTGCGTTGTGATTATGGCGGAGCAGACATTTAGATCGTGTGTTTCTCCTTGCACTCGTTTCATTACGGGAAAGGACACACACATTCAGTGCGTTGTCTGTCTGGGAGCGGAGCACGCTCGGTCAGCGCTTGAGGGCGGTGATTGTGAGAACTGCGAGAGGTTCTCATTGCGTACTCTCCGCTCCCGTCTGGCAGTATTTGCGGATACTAACCAGACTCGCGTTCTTCAAGGTTCGGGACCCGCTGCGGCTGAGGCTCGGCGGCGTTCTCAATCTTGGGGATCGCAAATGGATCTCACGGAAGGTTGCGGGGCGGGTGAGCCCGCCTCGCAGTTCGACTGTGCTGATCCCAGTTCCAGCCGGAGGTTGGAAGCACGCGTTTCAGGCGCGGTTTCTTCCAATCCGACTGGGACTTCGGTGCTGTCATTATCCTGCTCTGAGGAGGAGGAGGTGATTAGCATCGATCCGGTTGAGGAGGCTTCGCCACCCTCTTCACCGGCGTACGAGGAACTGATCGAGGTTGTGACACGAGCAGTCTCTCGTCTGGATATTGATTGGCCGGCAGAGACTAGGAACGCCCGTCCCAGCAAAAGTAAGTTGGATGAGCGTTACCTTCCGGCTCGTGTCGCTCCCCAGCGCCGGGCAATGCCTTTCTTCCAGGATCTCCATACTGAGGTGTCGAGATCTTGGAAGAAGCCAGCTTCCGATAGGGTGCATACATCGTCTAGTGCGATGTACGCTACTCTTACCGGAGCTCATCCTTACGGTTACGGAGGGATGCCGAAGGTGGACGAGGCTCTTGCGGGATACCTTGTGCCCCATTCGGCATCCACTATTAAAGCCCCGGCGCTCCCCACCAAACCGTTGCGAGTCACATCATCACTGGTGGGAAAAGCATATTCTGCCTCTAGTCAGGCTGCAGCGTGCCTGCACACCACGGCACTGCTGCAGGCCTACCAAGCAGATTTGCTGGGAGACCTCGATCAAGGTGGCGGTATTGGTCCCGAAGCAGTGGCAGAGCTGCGTCGGGCCATGGATTTGTCTCTCCGAGCCACTAGAGAAACGGCCTTCTCTGTCGGGCGCTCAATGGCAGCTCTGGTGGCTACGGAGAGGCATTTATGGCTCAATCTTTCAGCCATAAAGGATAAGGACAAGTTCGTTTTGTTGGACGCCCCTCTGTCCCCTTCGGGCTTGTTCGGCGACGCCGTAAAAAGCGTTGTCGATAAGTTTCAGGAGGCTGCACGACAGCAGGTGGCGTTCAGCAAAGTCCTTCCCCGCCACCCTTCACGTGAGCCCAGTAGCCAAACACGGGCTCGCAGTTCCTCGTACAGGGCCTCACAGAAGGAGAGTGTTGCATCTCGTTTACCTCCCCCTAATAAAGGGAGGTCGGGACAACACTCTCGGGCCCAGCCTTCTGGTAAAAGGATGGATCTGAGGAACGTCCTAAATGCCAAGAAGGCTACCTCTAAGCGTTCCTGACGCCAGAGGCAAGCCGCACCAAGGCGGTCAGCTCCGTGTCCGGTTCCCGAGGGAGCCCGTCTCGGAGGCACTGCCCCCTCTAAGGAGGGTCCTAGAGCATTCCACCAGTACGGTGTCCGGAAACCCCGGCCCTGTGGTGTCTCTGCTCGTATCAGAGATCAGTCTCGAGAGGCTGATTCCCTTAGTAGAGTTCCAGGCCGCATGGTTGCGTCTGCCGGGCATCTCTCAATGGGTCCTGCGCACAGTAACCTCCGGGTACAAAATTCAATTCGGGGCTTCACCACCCCGTTTTATGGGGATCCTATCGTCCGCGGTAGGGCCCCAGCAGGCTCTGATTATGGAACAGGAAGTAGACTCTCTGCTGGAGAAAGGGGCCATCGAGTATGTGCCCCTTACAGACAGACAGTCCGGTTTCTTCAGCCGATACTTCATAGTTCCGAAGAAGGATGGAGGGTTGCGGCCCATTCTGGATTTGCGTCTTCTAAATCGCACTATCTTGCGTCTAAAATTCAAAATGTTGACGCTCAGGCAGATTGTGACGCATATCAGGTCCGAGGACTGGTTCGTCACAATCGACCTAAAAGACGCATACTTCCACATCTCCATCCTTCCTCAGCATCGGAAGTTCCTACGGTTCGCCTTCGGGGGGAAGGCGTACCAGTATCGTGTACTTCCGTTCGGCCTATCGCTCTCACCCCGCACGTTCACGAAGGTCGTGGACGCTGCACTGGCTCCGTTGCGGTTACAGGGCATCCGTGTCCTCAATTATATAGACGATTGGCTAGTAATAGCCCAATCGTCTCAGTTAGCAGCACGTCATCGAGATGTCGTGCTTGCTCACATGCAAGAGCTGGGGTTAAGGTTGAACACCAAGAAGAGTGTGCTTTCTCCTGCTCAGAGAACCACCTTCTTGGGAGTCATTTGGGACTCGGAAACAATGTCTGCTCGGCTATCCCCCGGGCGCATTCATTCCATTCAATCAACTGTCGAGAGCATAAAATTAGGCCAGCTACGCACTGTCAAACACTTTCAGAGAGTGTTAGGGCTCATGGCAGCAGCGTCCAGCGTTATACCGCTCGGCCTGCTGCACATGAGACCCCTGCAGTGGTGGCTCAGGACCAAAGGGTTTTCCCCGAGGGGCAACCCGCTTCGCACAATCAAGGTCACGAGGCGATGCCTACGCACCTTGACCCTGTGGAAGAACATCTGGTTCCTGTCACAAGGCCCCGTGTTGGGGGCTCCGTCTCGACGAGTAACTCTGTCAACGGATGCCTCCCTCACAGGTTGGGGGGCGGTTCTGAGGGACCGCTCCTCACAAGGGCTTTGGAGCCTGCGGCACCAGTCCTGGCACATAAACCTGCTGGAGTTACTGGCGGTCCGCAGAGCGCTACTTGCTTTCCTCCCAGACCTAATTGGGCATCATGTCACTGTTTTCACAGACAGCATGACAGTGGTGGCTTACATCAATCACCAGGGAGGTCTTCGTTCTCATCCGATGTACAAATTGGCGAGACAAGTTCTTCTCTGGGCCCAGGGCAAGCTGCTCTCACTCAGGGCAGCTCACATCCCTGGAGTCCAGAACATAGGAGCAGACTTCCTGTCGAGGCAGGGGCCGAGGCCCGGGGAATGGCGGCTCCACCCCGAGGTGGTGGAGCAGATTTGGAAGAGATTCGGGAAGGCACAGGTAGACCTGTTTGCCTCGGTCGAGAATACTCATTGCCCTCTATGGTTCTCCTTAACGTACCCAGCGCCGCTGGGGCAGGATGCCATGATGCAGGTGTGGCCGAGGCTACACCTGTACGCTTTTCCCCCGATTGTTCTGCTCCCGGGAGTTCTGGCCAAAGTTCGTCGGGACAGGGTCCGTCTCACGCTGGTGGCCCCCTTTTGGCCCAGCAGGATCTGGTTCTCGGACCTGATATCCCTCCTAGACGGAGTCCCCTGGGAGATTCCGGTCAGGGGGGATCTTCTGTCCCAGGCGGAGGGTTGTGTTATTCACCCCCGTCCAGAACTTCTGAAGCTGAAGGTCTGGCCCCTGAGGGGGTCCAGTTCTTCGAATCTGGTCTCACAGCCGAGGTTGTAGAGACCATCCTTCAGTCCAGAGCTCCCTCCACGAGGAAACTCTACGCTCTAAAGTGGAAACTCTTCTCTGCTTGGTGTAGCGTAAGGCAGTTAAACCCAGTAACCTGTCCCGTTGGCAAAGTGCTGGAGTTCCTGCAGGAGAAGTTTGCGACAGGGTTGGCCCCTTCTACCTTGAAGGTTTATGTGGCTGCCATAGCGGCTTGCCACATACCTTTGGGAGGGGTGTCCTTGGGCAGGGACCCCCTAGTCTCTCGTTTCCTTCGTGGCACTCTAAGGCTGAGACCTGTGGCACAGACCAGGGTTCCTGCCTGGGACTTGTCTTTGGTACTCCAAGGCCTGTCCCAGGCACCCTTTGAACCATTAGAGGAGCTTCCTATTAAACTCCTCTCCCTAAAGACCCTTCTTTTGCTGGCTATCACCTCGCTTAAGAGGGTCGGGGATCTTCAAGCTCTCTCGGTGGTTCCTTCTTGCCTCGAGTTTGCGCCCGGGATGACGAAGGTTTTTCTTCACCCGAGGCCAGGCTATGTCCCTAAGGTTCTTACGAACGTGGCTCGGTCTATCATGCTACAGGCCTTCTGTCCTCCCCCCTTTGACGATCATGAGCAGGAGCGAAAGAACAAGGTCTGTCCAGTACGAGTACTGGACGCTTACGTCCTCAGGACTGCTACCTGGCGTAAGTCAAACCAACTGTTCGTTTGTTTTGGGACCCCTGAGGGGGCTCCAGCTTCCAAACAAACCCTAAGCCGATGGATAGTCGAGGCTATCTGTCTGGCTTATGAGTCGGCCGGACATGCTTCTCCCCTGAGGGTCCGGGCCCACTCCACTAGGAGCGTGGCGACCTCCAAGGCGTTTCTCTCAGGAGTTTCCCTTGCTGATGTTTGTGCTGCGGCTGGCTGGTCCTCACCGCACACCTTTATGAGATTCTATCAGTTAGATCTCGATTCCGCTCCGGGAACGAGGGTGCTCTCTCAGTGAGCTGAGACACATCCGTAGGCCGGCGTCGCTGAGGTGACGTTGGTATAACGTTCCCCTAGCGTTTTCTGACGCAGCTCGAAGTTCCCATGAAAGGGAACGTCTCGGGTTACGTATGTAACCCTGGTTCCCTGAAGGGGAACGAGACGCTGCGTCTTCGCCTCAGCTCCTTGCGCCTCCGGGCCCTCTTCAGACACTCTTTTGCTGTCACTTCCGGGTTCCGGCGCGCTTTTATGCTCTGTTCATGACGTCACTTCCGTGACTCGCATTCACACGCGTAAAATTCCCATTGGTTGTACACATCTTCACGTGACTGACGTCAAGGGTTTCCCCCTAGCGTTTTCTGACGCAGCGTCTCGTTCCCCTTCAGGGAACCAGGGTTACATACGTAACCCGAGACGTTCTTCTAGGCCAGGGGTCGGCAACCCGCGGCTCTTTCACCCCTGTGCTGCGGCTTTTTCATCCCCTGCACGTAACTTGTAGCAGCGGTCCCGCTATCCGCGCTCCGTCCACTATCGCTCCGCCCACGGAAGAAAGGAGTGTCGCGCCGCATGAGTGCCCCCAACAGAATGATCGCTTCAATGATGTTGACCCCACCCCGTCAACAGTTCAGCAAAGTATCTTAGATTGCGGCTCCGGACATATTTGAATTTTTTTTTTTTACACGGCTCTTTCAACATTAAAGGTTGCCGACCCCTTTTCTAGGCTTTCGGGAATGTTAAGTAGATGAAACTGATCAGGAAGATTATTTTTAAAGCTATCTTTTGTGTTAGGAGTGATAATAATAATAATAATAATAATAATAATAATAATAATAATAATAATAATAATAATAATAATAATAATAATAATAAATTTTATTTGTAGTGCGCCTTTCTTAAACCCAAAGCGCAATTACAATACAAAACTGCAAAACAACAAGAAAATAATAAAATAAAATAACAAATAAAGTAAAAATATTTGGTTATAAAAGTTAAAGTAATAAAAGTTTTGGTTCTTGCCGCTGTCATCTCTGGCTTGCTCAGTTGGGGAAACTTAACACTTAATATTCATCAATTGTATTAATTCGCCTGCTCTTTTAAGGCTGCTGTTCAGCCGAACAAACTTTGTTTATATTGTTTTCCTGTGACCACTGTAAAGCTGCTTTGAAACAATCTGTATTGTAAAAAGCGCTATATAAATAAAGGTGATTTGACTTGACTTGATAAGATCGAGTATTAAACACCATCATACCATCACAATATTGTACTATAAAAAACCAGCACATTACTACCGAAACATGACATTAAATCATCACACCATCACATCACCTCAGAAATAAATAAAAGAGAATGACAGAAATAAGGCAATTCAAAGCATTTCTGTTTGACAGTCCAGTTTTCCTCTTCTTTTCTTAGTTGGTTTTACTGGAACGCCCCTGGAACTAATTGCTATCTATCAGACTGGGAACAGTGATTGTTATTATTTTTCTAGCTTTTTGTCCATCTTTTTGTCCATTTATCCATTTAAAATGAAGTAGATCATATAAAGCAGCTCTTGTTAAGTGAAAAGGGTTTGGTGCCTGTGGTGATTCCTGTATAGTTTATTAGACGGAAGCCTGGGATTGACTCAGTCTGCCATGGACACATTCATGATAATAAATAAATATGTTGTCCATCTTAAGTGCTGCTTATTACGTTTCTTGAGAGCCAAATATGATTTTTCCTTATGTCTGTAGCGCACATCAGAAATGGAGTAAGCAGATCACTCTTGGACTCTCTCAAGTCAAAAGCTCTGATCTCAATCACATGCGATTACATCTGCGCCATCCATACGTCCATCTGCCCATCTCCTCCTCTCTCTGTCTCTTACCGTCACCCGCGATAGATACGGGAAACCAGGAAAAAACTGCACTTTAAGCTTTATAGGAAATAAACGTAATAATGTTCATGTCATTTTGAGTTTAGTGGAAGTAACTTCAGTTAATACAGATGCTACTGAGTTTTATTTATATATATTATTTTATAGTTAAAGCCACTTGGTGTGATGTTCAAATATTCATTTAAGTTTGTCATAAAATTTAAAATATTGTGATTTTGTGAGACTTTCAGAACATTTGTCAATTTGTTTGTTCTTAACCAGGGGTGTAAGTTTCTTTGGTAGAGCAATTTCAGACGGGGGATACCTGTTTGTATATAAACAGGTATAAATAACCTGTCATGCCGTTCTGTTTGGTGATGAATTAAATACTGAATTGCTGAATTATTTGAAACAGACATTCACATCTGAATTAGATCACACGTTTCAACACTGATAATAAATCATTAATGTTTGTTGATCATCAAATCATCATGTTAGAACGATTAGTGAAGATCATGTGACACTGTAGACTGGAGTAATGTTGCTGAAAATACAACTTTAATCACAGGAATAAATGACACTTTACTATATATTCACATAGAAAACAGCTGTTTTACACTGGTATAATATTACACTGTTTTACTGTATTTATCATCTAATAAATTCAGCTTTAATCGCAGGAATAAATGATACTTTACTATATATTCACATAGAAAACAGCTGTTTTACACTGATATAATATTACACTGTTTTACTGTATTTATCATCTAATAAATTCAGCTTTAATCACAGGAATAAATGACACTTTACTATATATTCACATAGAAAACAGCTGTTTTACACTAGTATAATATTACACTGCTTTACTGTATTTATCATCTAATAAATTCAGCTTCAATCACAGGAATAAATGACACTTTACTATATATTCACATAGAAAACAGCTGTTTTACACTGATATAATATTACACTGTTTTACTGTGTTTATCATCTAATAAATTCAGCTTTAATCACAGGAATAAATGACACTTTACTATATATTCACATAGAAAACAGCTGTTTTACACTGATATAATATTACACTGTTTTACTGTGTTTATCATCTAATAAATTCAGCTTTAATCACAGGAATAAATGACACTTTACTATATTTTCACATAGAAAACAGCTGTTTTACACTGATATAATATTACACTGTTTTACTGTATTTATTATCTAATAAATTTAGTTTAAATCACAGGAATAAATGACACTTAACTGTATATTCACATAGAAAACGTCTCGGGTTACAAATGTAACCCTGGTTCCCTGAGGGGAACGAGACGCTGCGTCAAAGCGCCAGGGGAAATAGCCTGATGTCAGTCTCGTGAAGATCTGTGCAACCAATGAGAGACGAACGCGTGTGAATGCGTCACCGCCGGCGCGTGCCGGTGACGTCATGAGAGAGCATAAATGCGCGCCGAAACCCGGAAGCGCCAGCTACAGAGTCTCTGAAGCGGGCCCGGAGGCGCAAGGAGCTGAGGCAAAGACGCAGCGTCTCGTTCCCCTCAGGGAACCAGGGTTACATTCGTAACCCGAGACGTTCCCTTTCAGGGAACTCGAGCTGCGTCAAAGCGCTAGGGGAACGCTATAACAACGCCACCTCAGCGACGCCGGCATCCGGGTGCTCACTGAGAGAGCACCCTGGTTCCTGGGGCGGAATCGAGGTCCAGTTGGTAAAACCTCATGAATGTGTGCGGAACGGAACTGAATGTGTCTGTGACCAGAAAGCCGCAGCACAGACATCCGACAAGGAAACTCTAGAGAGGAGAGCCTTGGATGCCGCCACGCTCCGAGTGGAGTGGGCCCGGACCCTCAAAGGAGAAGCGTGTCCGGCCGACTCATAAGCTAAACAGATAGCCTCGACTATCCATCTGCTTAGGGTTTGCTTGGAAGCTGGAGCCCCCTTAGGGGTCCCAAAGCAAATGAACAGTTGGTCCGATTTACGCCAAGTGGCAGTCTTGAAAATGTAAGTGTCCAGTGCTCACACTGGATAGACCTTGTTCTTGCTCCTTGTTCTTGCTCCTGCTCATGATTGTCAAATGGGGGAGGGCAGAAGGCCTGCAGCGTGATAGACCGAGCCACATTAGTGGGAACCTTGGGGACATAGCCTGGCCTCGGGTGGAGAAAGGCTTTTGCCATCCCGGGCGCAAACTCGAGGCATGAGGGAGCCACAGAGAGAGCCTGAAGATCCCCGACCCTCTTAAGCGAGGTGAAGCGAGCCAGCAGAAGAAGGGTCTTAAGAGAGAGGAGCTTGATAGGGAGCTCCTCTAAAGGTTCAAAGGGTTCCTGGACAGGCCTTGGAGTACCAAAGAAAAGTCCCAGCTAGGCACCCTAGTCTGTGCCGCAGGTCTCAGCCTTAGTGTGCCACGGAGGAAACGAGTGACCAGGGGGTCCCTGCCCAAGGACACCCCACCCAGAGGTACATTGCAAGCTGCTCTGGCAGCCACATAAACCTTCAAGGTAGAGGGGGACAGCCCTGCCGCAAATCTTTCTTGCAGGAACTCCAGCACTTTGCCAACTTGACAGGTTACGGGGTTCACCTGCCTTTCGCTACACCAAGACGCGAAGAGTTTCCACTTCAAGGCTTAGAGTTTCCTCGTGGAGGGAGCTCTGGACTGAAGAATGGTCTCCACAACCTCAGCTGAGAGACCGGATTCCATGAGCTGGACCCCTTCAGGGTCCAGACCCACAGCTTCATTAGCTCTGGGCGGGGTAAGGAATGCGACCCTCCGCCTGGGACAGGAGGTCCCTCCTGACCGGAATCTCCCAAGGGACTCCGTCGAGGAGGGACACGAGGTCCGAAAACCATATTCTCGTAGGCCAGTGGGGGGCCACTAGCATGAGATGGACCTTGTCCCGGCGAATTTTGGCCAGAACTCCCGGGAGCAGAGCGATCGGGGGAAAGGCGTACAGGCTTAGCCTCGGCCACGCATGTACCATGGCATCCCGTCCCAGAGGCACTGGATGTGTTATTGAAAACCACAGAGGGCAGTGAGTGTTCTCTACGGAGGCAAACAGGTCCACCTGTGCCTTGCCATATCTCTCCCAAATCTGCTCCACCACTTCGGGGTGGAGTTGCCATTCCCCTGGCCTCGGCCCCTGTCTCGATAGGGCGTCTGCTCCAACATTCTGGACCCCCGGGATGTAGGCCGCCCTGAGAGAGAGCAGCCTCCCCTGGGCCCAGAGGAGGATCCGCCGCGTCATCTTGTACAATGGTCGAGAACGTAGACCCCCTTGATGGTTGACATACGCGACTGCCGTCATACTGTCGGTGAAAACGGTGACATGGTGGTCGCGAAGGTCCAGGAGAAACGCACAGAGTGCTCTGCGGACCACCAGTAACTCCAGCATGTTTATGTGCCAGGTCTGGTGCCGACTGCTCCACAGACCTTGTGAGGAGCGACGCCACAGGACCGCTCCCCAGCCTGAGAGGGAGGCATCTGTCGAGAGAGTCACCCTTCGACCAAGAGCTCCCAACACAGGACCTTGAGACAGGAACCAATTCTTCACATACTCAGGGTGCGTAGGCATCGCCCCGTGACCTTGATAGTAAGAAGCGGGTTTCCCTTTGGGGAGAACCGCTTGGTTTTTAGCCACCACTGCAGGGGTCTTCAGTCAATCATCTAATAAATTCAGCTTTAATCACAGGAATAAATGACACTTTACTATATATTCACATAGAAAAGAGACTCTTTCAGGAACACTAAAATATCTCACACACCCCAAACTTTTGAAGCATAGTATATTTGATGCATAAAGTCCAATGTCCTTGTCCTCAAATGTGTTTTTCATAAACCTTTATGAAAAATGTGTGTGTGATATTAAAATAACAAATCTGAAAGGTAGTGACACAATTACTCTGGTACTCGAGAGCCAGACACTATCGGCCTCATGATTAATGTGTCACGGGTGTTTCTGCGCTGTCATGCGTGACTGTGTGAGGTGTCTGCTGTCCGCTTCATAATGAGAAGAAGCCAGGTAATTGTCATGGTGTTTGAGGAGTCATCTTTTATCAAACGGGCAATTCATCTTCCAGCCGTAAAGAATAAAACAGGTACATTGATTTATTGCCGCCTACCAGAGAGCCGATCATTCAGCTCTCTTTATGAAAATCAAGGTGTTTGTTTAAACAACCCAGAGGAAATCTCTCACACAGACGCTCTGTGAAAACGGCTTAATATTTCAGCACTGAAGTCGACAACAGCAACGAGAGAGCGGTACGGCCTCCCACTACATTATTGTGATGTATTTTACATGTGACATGTGGTACTGGCAGAGATCACTGAGTGTTTTTCTCCGTTACAAAGGAGCATAAAAGTTTGGCGCTCATCCCCCGGGGGTCTGGAATCCAAACAGCACCTGGGAGAGCAGATGGGGATCGTGAACGCGCGTCAGACGGAGGTATTTGTTGCCGCGGTACAGCGATACCTGCTGTGAGAGATACGGCCGCTGTCGTTCCGCTCAGGATGCGTTTAGGAAAGAGTCTCTCTTATTAAACGGCAGAGAGGCACTTGAACTGACGCAGAGATGCTGTGGCTCTGGAGGACAGCAGGGAAACCACAATGCTGAATAAAAATAATAAACCACAACTAAAATACTCTCTTGCTTTATCCAACAAGGGAAGAGAAAGCACTTCCAAAATCTTTTGCTCTTGACATCAAATGCTGGATGTCTCATCAAACTCCAAGTTATTTTGGGCCAAATTCATCATGAGACCAAGACATTTAAAAAGCAAATTCAGCCATTTGTTTTGATAATGATTTTTTGACGTGTGTGCAAACAGAAATAAAATGTATTTTACTAGTGATGATTCAGCTGGAAACTGCGGTAAATCGTATGAATATTAGGCACGTTTTCTTGACACAAAAAAGAGGTACAGTATATTCCCTTTTTTCAGTGAGCCTGGGTTGAGTAAATGTTATCAAATGTTTAATGCTAAGAATATTTTTGTTACTTTTGATCAATAAAAGCCGTATTGGCTCTCTACACCAGCTTTGCCGTCTGTTTGTAGTTCTCTCTTTCTGACAGGGATCTGCTCATTTGAGGACAGGCGGAAAAGTGAAGCAATCTTCAGTTCCTCTAAGTGCAAAATAACACAGTTCTGTCCTCCTAACTTCTCTGCGCATCGGTTTCATCGGCTGTTTGACTAAATGGAGCGTTTGACAGCTGGAGAGAGCGTTGATGATGACCTCCTGTCACCGAGGAACCTTTCACACTACTGCGCTTTTCTCCATCTGAGGGACGGTGACCCCCGCGAGACGTCAAGGTCAAGAGGTCAACAGCAGTGTCACTCATATCACCCCCTCTCGCTCGGCTTCTCTTTGATTCTTTCCTTGAGCTAAACTTTATTCAACTTGTCAGACACTTAAGAATTGACAAAATGCCTTCTCACCTCCTCAATGTCACACTAAATATATAAATATATAAATTCACAAATGAATTAATAAAAAATAGGCAGTGCCTCCATGTGGCCGAAAAAGGTTTGTCTCTGAAAATCAGCACAGAAAGAGACACTCACTCACTCACACACACACACACACATACACTCACACTCTCTCTTGCTCTCTCTCTCTCTCTCTCTCTCACTCTCTCACTCACTCACTCTCACACACACACACACACACACACACACACATACACACTCCCACTCTCTTTCTCCCTCTCTCTCTCTCTCACACACACACACTCACACTCTCTCTTGCTCTCTCTCTCTCTCTCTCTCTCACTCTCTCACTCACTCACTCTCACACACACACACACACACACACACACACACACACACACATACTCTCACACTCTCTCTTGCTCTCTCTCTCTCTCTCTCTCTCACTCTCTCACTCACTCACTCTCACACACACACACACACACACACACACACACACACATACACACTCCCACTCTCTTTCTCCCTCTCTCTCTCTCTCACACACACACACTCACACTCTCTCTTGCTCTCTCTCTCTCTCTCTCACTCTCTCACTCACTCACTCTCACACACACACACACATACACTCACACTCTCTCTTGCTCTCTCTCTCTCTCTCTCACTCTCTCACTCACTCACTCTCACACACACACACACACACACACACACACACATATACACACTCCCACTCTCTTTCTCCCTCTCTCTCTCTCACACACACACACACACTCACACTCTCTCTTGCTCTCTCTCTCTCTCTCTCTCACTCTCTCACTCACTCACTCACTCACTCACTCACACACACACACACACACACACACACACACACACACATATACACACTCTCTCTCTCCCTCTCTCTCTCTCTCTCTCTCTCTCACTCACTCACACTCTCTCTTGCTCTCTCTCTCTCTCTCACTCACTCACTCACTCACACACACACACACACACACACATATACACACTCCCACTCTCTTTCTCCCTCTCTCTCTCTCACACACACACACACACTCACATACACTCACACTCTCTCTTTCTCCCTCTCTCTCTCTCACACACACACACACACACACACACACACACACACACACACACACATATACACACTCACACTCTCTCTTGCTCTCTCTCTCTCTCTCTCTCTCTCTCTCTTACTCACACACACACACACACACACACACACACACACACACATTAGTGAAACGGCAGAGACAGAAACTCAGTTGGGTGTAAGGCTCTTTCTCAGCTGTGTTCGCATGAGTTCTAAAGACTGATGAAAGGGATTTTTTCAAATATCTGAATTCAAAACTGAGCCAAAGTGATTGATAAAAACTACATAATGTGATTTACGTCACTGTTTGTACTCTGCACTCAAATGAAGAGTTTAAGAGCTCATAAATAAACATTCCATAGACAAATGAAAAAACATAAACAAAAACTACTTTATTATTGCAATGTCTTTTTTCATTTATTAATTTAGTTTGATTTTGAAGCGCGACCCAGACATGCTCTTGAGGAGGTTGTTTTGGGATTGACAGATTTGCATGAACGAGCTCTTCTCAATCCTTCGCGAGGAACATGAGTTACTGGAAGCAATTAGGGTCATTAACATTTACATTTATGCATTAGGCAGACGCTTTTAACAAAAGAGACTTACATTGCATTCAAGGAACACATTGAATCAGTTCTTGCTTTCCCTGGAGTCGAACCCATGACCTAGATGTTGCAAGCACCAATGCTCTACAGGAAAGAACTAACGGGATCTTATTGAAACGTGCGTTCCATCCCTCGTTCTCCTGTGATCAGCGTTCGGTTAGTGATTCTCCCAAGGCTGTGGTCATGTGTGTGTGATTCCCGTCCTTGTGTTTGGCCTGACTGAAGGGCGTCTGCTCCTCCGTGTAATGTGTGTCTGTATGGGCCGTCCAGCCTCTCACTCCTCCTCTTTCTCTCTATCTTTGTCTCTCACACACACACACACATTCAGCTCTAATCTTTGTGCGGCTCTGAAGAGGCTTAGCAGCTTCGACCAAATGCCACCACAGCGCCGTCTGTACCATCAGCTATCGGCCTCCGTTCTGCATCTGTTTTCTTTCTCTTACCCTTTGTTTCCTTCCCTTTTTTCAACTTTCTTTTATTATCTATTCTTTGTCTTTTTTTACCACTCGCCAAGCACAGACTGGGAACACAACCTGGCTCTGGCAAATCAAGGAAACGTATTAACGTGTTTTTTTGTTAAACTGTAAAACTGAACATTTGACCTAATTTTTAGACATGATTTTAATGATTTTCATTGGAAGATTTTGCATCAGATGTTTGTCGGATATGAACTTACTGCTAAACTCTCAAAGTCTTGAGCATGTCAGTGTGATTGAATCTCCACGGCCAATCTGCTCTGTTCGCACTGCTAATGTAGTTCTGGACTCGGTTTCACTGACTCGGGAGAGTTTCACTGTTACATTATAAACAGCTTCTACAAGGACGCCTTAAACTTTCTTCTGGAGTTTATGACACAGCACCAAAACAACATAGTGAAAGGCTTCCTTCCGTGAACAAAAGCCCTCGTGCATGAAATCCCAAATGTGTTTGAGTCAGCGCGGGGCAGAGTCAGTCCAAACATCAATAAAAGAAACACACACGCACGCACACACGCGTCTGTTCTGCATTCAGCATGAGGTGTGTGTTTGTTTGAGAGGTGTGTGTGAGAGAGAGAGAGAGAGACTCGCCGCAGTGTTTACACACACACATTCCTGCAGTCCATTAGCCAAACCTACCTGATGATCTTTCCTTTTTATTTATCTTTTGAGTCCTCTCATGAGAGGACGTGCACTTCCGTTTTAATATCGCGAGTGAAACATGATTATGACCTCTTAATGCTGAAATTACGCAGCCTAGTTGATATTTTTCACTCTTTCTCTCAACGCTGAGAGTTTTCCTGCATCGCACCCCATGGCATTAACATCTTTATCTCTGCATGTGTTTCTGCTTTTAAAACCTTTCCCCCTGCTGTTTGAAAAATATTCCTCATTTCCCACCCCTACGGAGCGCAGAAATCCCCATAGGCGACCCATTTACTGCCCCCCCTCTCCAACACTTACGGCCGCCACACGCGCTCTCGGTGCTGCCTCATTGGCTTTCGCTAAATTATGCAAATAAGGTGATGTTCAACATATAGTTTTTCAGATTCTGCAACTGCGCAAGTTTACACAGCTTTTCCATCCAACGCGATGCCATTACGGCGCTGCTGCCTGTCAGCAAGATTTATGCATCGATGACAAATTAGAGTGAAAATGCTCTTCAACTGCTAATTTCTTCTGTTTTTCTCTCAGGTTTGGCCAACTTCTGCGTTTCGTCTTTTGGGGGCATTTCAAAGGAATCCTGTTTTTGTTGTTGTTTTGGTGAATATCAATGTGCGCTCCTGCTGATATCATGCTGTTGAGCTCAAATGAATTCATTAATCAGAAATGATACACGGCGCCACTGTTTTCTGCGTTTGGAGAGAATTTACTTTATGCTCTTTAAGTCTGAATTTTGGAAAGCGTCTTCAATGTGGATGAAATTGTAGAAATTTAGCCATTCTGGTTTTGGTTTAGTGCTTTAGAGAAAACAGCAAGAAATTCAGCCAACAATGATATGATGAACAAAGGCAATATTATTTTGGCAATATATTTTAATTTCTACTGATAACAGTAGCAGCAGTAAGTCAGTGCTCAGTCAAGTCGTTTTAGTCCAATATGAGTTTCTTTTGAGACAATTCTGCTCATCTGGACCTTTTCATTGAAAGAAGCAGTTGTGGTTGTATGTTTGTAGTAATGAGAAGCATTGTGAGTGTTTAGCACAATCATTGATGGAAGAACGTCCAGAACCAACGGAGGAACTGATCCTTCCAGTGTCTTCAGCAAATTCCCTTTGCCGGTGTATGTAAAGATAGTCGGGATGTCAGTCGGAGACAGATGCACGTCGTCTAACTGTGATGAAGTAGTTAACTACTTTAACGGAAAACACGTTTTGTGAGTAGTTGTCAAAACTTTAGCAGTAATGTATCACTTGTATCCCATGAAGTCGTGGTGTAGCATGACAAAACAACACTGTTCTGCTTTTGAGTGTTTTTAAAGCTTCCCGACACTCCATTAGACACTCCATTACGACTGCAAAATTTGTACTGTATTATGAAGTTTCACGAACGTTGCACTTTTTCATCTGATCTGAAATATGACATGTTCAGCCACGCTAAAGGAAAGCAACGGTTACACTTATTCGACATCACACAACTTCATCAAAAGTCTTTCTCCTCTTGTCTGACTTTATTAGGAGATGCTTTTGTCTTCCAGTTAAAATAATTACAGTTTAACTTTATTTATTTTACCACACTGTTCTTTGTTTTAAGGATGTATATAGTGCAATCTATTTACAAATGAAATGAGTAAAAGAAACTGAATCCAAGATACATTTTGTCCCAAGATCTGATGCAATTTCGCTTCTCAAATGTATCCTGTTTTAAAGATGTATGTTCACATAATTTAACTGGAAGACAAGACAGATATATTTATGATCCCTGTGTGTGTCCTCCAGTTCTGTAACAATCATCATTTTAAGGTAACACTTAAATAGTAATAGTAGTTTCTCTTTCAATATGGTTCACTCGGCTTGCGATCTGACATGTATGGGGAAAATGGGCGGAGCCGACTGCGTATTTAAACCGAGCTGAAAGCATTTTAGCCCAAATATTTCTCCTTCAGAGTGAAGACCATCTACTCATTGAAGATGACAACACAGAAGCCTCTCACCATCAGAGCAGTAGGTAAACCTTACCTCGCATCTGATTCTGCTGATTCAGGGCAAATTTATTTCCAGAAGACTAGCGATGTTTGATGCAAAATGTCACGCCATGAATGCCTAGGCCGTGGCTGCACTCACTGAGAACAGCTGCTCGAACAACAGCACTGACAACTGAGAAGCTGAGCATGACACTTCTTCTCTGTGACTTGCATATTTCACTTGAAAAGAGCACATTTTTGCTACCGTTTGTTTCAAAATCATGCGGCTTCATAGGAAGTTTAGTTTCTGTTATGTTTGTTGTTTTGGCATTTAGCTCACCCCTGAAGTTCTTGCTTCCAAAATTATTTTTCTTTTGATTTTGACTTGTTCTTTTTTTAAAAGAGATACCCAACAGACTATTGCTCTAAACCTTTAGACAACAAGGAAATAATAATAAAAAATGGGTAATTACGAAGTTTGGTCTTGTCATTTATATTACACCTAACTGACCTAGACCAGGGACTGTAACAGTGGCACAGGCAGGGCTCTCCTGCAGCTCGAATGAGAACCGATTGCCAGGGCCACGAGAGTCACTGCAGTCACTGTAGAGCGAGTCTCGGGAAAAGCACGGCTTAGCCCACAGGTGGCCCTCCCTTCCTTTCGTTAGCTCTGCTTCATCTGTCTTCAACTGAATCGAGGAGGACAGAAGCTGAGTTTTACTCGTGACACCACCCTGGCAAAACCAGCAGTGGTTCCCGGGTGAAGTTCGGCTGCTGTCAGCTCTCAACGGGAGCTTTCACGTCTTTCCCAGAAGGTCATGAACACAAACGAGTTTGGGACCAATAACAGAAAAGCTGCTTCCCACAGCCTTTAGGGAAGGAGTCACTGTACTCTCTGAGGGAGAACAGACGCCACACCTTCTACATCCAGTACTTTAGCCAACGCAGGCAGTCAGAGCAGCTGTTAGTGTGCTGAGCTCTAAAGGGCTGCCAGTCATGAAGCAAAGACTCTCCCACTGGATTGTTCTACCTTGTCATCAAGCAGCTCCAGCCATGGCCTTGCAGGACCGGTTCTGTCTCTGCACTAGCAACATGCCGTTTTGCACTGCGTTCCCCTAATGAAACACGGAACGTTCCAGTTAATAGCGTAATCTTGATTTCCTGAGATAACGGGCACAAGCATAGCTTGCCATACTTCTGCGCATACAGTTGTGGTCAGAATTATTGTCAACCCTGATAAATAAGATCAAAGATGGCTATAAAAATAAATCTGCATTGTTTGTCCTTTTAATCTTTCATTTTAGTGAAGTAAACAGTTGAAAGTAGGGAGGAAATCACATTATGAAAGAAATGCTTTTCTCCAAGACATGTTAGCCAAGCGTGCTCTTAGAGAGTCTTACAACTTAGCAAACATTAGCCGAGCTGTATGACTACATCGAGCGGAGGCCCAACAATGCCCCGCACTCAGACTCAGCTCCTTGATATTATTATCCAGACGGAGCTCTGTGTGGTGGAGTGGAGGAGTGAATTAGTGGAGAGGTGGAGGATTGGAGCAGTGGAGGATTGGAAGATTGGATGAGTGGTTGAGTGGAGGATTGGACGAGTGGAGGAGTGGAGGATTGGAGAGGTGGAGGAGTGGAGGAGTGGAGGATTGGATGAGTGGAGAGGTGGAGGATTGGAGCAGTGGAGGAGTGGAGGATGGGATGAATGAAGGAGTGGAGGAGTGGAGGATTGGAGGATTGGAGGAGTGGAGGAGTGGAGGATTGGAGGATTGAATGAGTGGTTGAGTGAAGGAGTGGATGAGTGGAGAGGTGGAGGATTGGAGCAGTGGAGGATTAGAGGATTGGACCAGTAGAGGAATGGAGGAGTGGAGGATTGGATGAGTGGTAGAGTGGAGGAGTGAATGAGTGGAGAGGTGGAGGATTGGAGCAGTGGAGGAGTGGAGGATTGGACCAGTAGAGGAGTGGAGGAGTGGAGGATTGGATGAGTGGTAGAGTGGAGGAGTGAATGAGTGGAGAGGTGGAGGATTGGAGCAGTGGAGGAGTGGAGGATTGGAGCAGTGGAGGAGTGGAGGAGTGGAGGATTGGATGAGTGGTTGAGTGGAGGATTGGACGAGTGGAGGAGTGGAGGATTGGACGAGTGGAGAAGTGGAGGAGTGGAGGAGTGGAGGATTGGATTAGTGGTTGAGTGGAGGAGTGGAGGAGTGAATGAGTGGAGAGGTGGAGGATTGGAGCAGTGGAGGAGTGGAGGATTGGAGCAGTGGAGGAGTGGAGGAGTGGAGGATTGGATGAGTGGTTGAGTGGAGGATTGGACGAGTGGAGGAGTGGAGGATTGGACGAGTGGAGAAGTGGAGGATTAGAGGAGTGGAGGATTGGATGAGTGGTTGAGTGGAGGAGTGAATGAGTGGAGAGGTGGAGGATTGGAGCAGTGGAGGAGTGGAGGATTGGAGCAGTGGAGGAGTGGAGGAGTGGAGGATTGGATGAGTGGTTGAGTGGAGGATTGGACGAGTGGAGGAGTGGAGGAGTGGAGGATTGGATTAGTGGTTGAGTGGAGGAGTGGAGGAGTGAATGAGTGGAGAGGTGGAGGATTGGAGCAGTGGAGGAGTGGAGGATTGGATGAGTGGTTGAGTGGAGGATTGGACGAGTGGAGGAGTGGAGGAGTGGAGGATTGGATGAGTGGAGAGGTGGAGGATTGGAGCAGAGGAGGATTAGAGGATTGGAGCAGTGGATGAGTGGAGGATGGGATGAATGGAGGAGTGGAGGAGTGGAGGATTGGAGGATTGGATGAGTGGTTGAGTGGAGGAGTGGATGAGTGGATGAGTGGAGAGGTGGAGGATTGGAGCAGTGGAGGATTAGAGGATTGGACCAGTAGAGGAATGGAGGAGTGGATGAGTGGTAGAGTGGAGGAGTGGAGGATTAGAGGAGTGGAGGATTGGATGAGTGGTTGAGTGGAGGAGTGGAGGATTGGACGAGTGGAGAAGTGGAGGAGTGGAGGATTGGATTAGTGGTTGAGTGGAGGAGTGGAGGAGTGGAGGATTGGACGAGTGGAGGAGTGGAGGATTGGATGAGTGGAGAGGTGGATGAGTGGTTGAGTGGTTGAGTGGAGGATTGGAGCAGTGGAGGAGTGGAGGATTGGAGGATTGGATGAATGGAGGATTGGATGAGTGGAGAGGTGGATGAGTGGTTGAGTGGTTGAGTGGAGGATTGGAGCAGTGGAGGATTGGAGCAGTGGAGGAGTGGAGGATTGGAGGATTGGATGAGTGGAGGATTGGATGAGTGGAGAGGTGGATGAGTGGTTGAGTGGTTGAGTGGAGGATTGGAGCAGTGGAGGAGTGGAGGATTGGAGGATTGGAGGAGTGGAGGATTGGATGAGTGGTTGAGTGGATGAGTGGAGGACTGGGGGAGTGGAGGATTAGAGGAGTGGAGGATTGGAGGATTGGAGCAGTGGAGGAGTGGAGGATTGGATGAGTGGAGGACTTGGGGAGTGGAGGAGTGGCGGATTGGATGAGTGGACTAGTGGAGGATTAGAGGAGTGGAGGAGTGGTTGAGTGGAGCAGTGGGGGAGTAGATGAGTGGATGAGTGGAGAAGTGGTTGAGTGGATGAGTAGTTTAATGGATGAGTGGAGGAGTGGAAGATTGGATGAGTGGAGGAGAAAGAGAGTGGAATGGAGGAGTGGAAGATTGGAGGATTGGATGAGTGGATGAGTGGAGGAGTGGACGATTGGAGCAGTGGAGGATTGGAGCAGTGGAGGATTGGAGCAGTGGAGGAGTGGAGGATTGGATGAGTGGATGAGTGAAGGAGTGGCGGATTGGACGAGTGGAAGAGTGGAGGATTGGAGCAGTGGAGGATTGGAGCTGTGGAGGAGTGGAAGAGTAGTTGAATGGATGAGTGGAAGAGTAGTTGAGTGGATGAGTGAAGGAGTGGAAGATTGGACGAGTGGAGGAGAAAGAGAGTGGAATGGAGGAGTGGAAGATTGGAAGATTGGACGAGTGGAGGAGAAAGAGAGTGGAATGGAGGAGTGGAAGATTGGAGGATTGGATGAGTGGAGCAGTGGAGCAGTGGAGCAGTGGGGGAGTGGATGAGTGGAGGATTAGAGGAGTGCAGCACTACCAAACGACACAACACAAAGACTCACACACACACACACACACACTGACTCTCTTTCTCTCACGCACACACACCAACATATGCAACACATACACTCACACACACACACACACACACACACACACACACTGACTCTCTTTCTCTCTCACACACACACACACACACCCACACATACAACAGCACATACACACACACACACTGACTCTCTTTCTCTCTCACACACACACACCCACACATACAACACACACTCACACACACACTGACTGTCTCTCTCTCATGCACACACACACACACAACAAACACACACATAATCACACACACACACTGACTCTCTTTCTCTCACACACACACACACACACACACACACACACATACAACAGCACATACACTCACGCACACACTGACTCTCTTTCTCTCTCACACACACACACCCACACATACAACACACACTCACACACACACACTCACTAGCACTCTCTCTCTCACACACACACACACTCACACACTCACTAGCACTCTCTCTCTCACACACACACACTCACACACTCACTAGCACTCTCTCTCTCACACACATACACTCACACATACACACTGACTGACTCTCTTTCTCTCACACACACACACACCCACACATACAACACACACTCACACACACACACACACACACACTCACTAGCACTCTCTCTCTCACACACACACACTCACACACTCACACACACACACACACTCACTAGCACTCTCTCTCTCACACACATACACTCACACATACACACTGACTGACTCTCTCTCTCTCTCTCTCTCTCACACACACACACAGCAGTGAGATAAGAGGCTGTGTTCAGCCAAAAAGAGCAAAAAGGGAAAATGGCGAACATGGAAACATTTAAACAATTTGCCAGAGGCTTTAATTGTTTTCCGTTTCCTTGATGATGGCTAGCTGAAAAGATGGAGAGTTTCAGTGAATAGATTAGAGCGCGGCTGAGCAGTCGTGACAAAATCCCTCTTAACCCGCGCGGCCCGCCATCACAGCGCCGCCGCAGATATCACTCGCTCCTCAGTGTTATTAAACACAACTTTGCAGATTCACTCCGCCGCGAGTGCCATTTAGCCGCGCGGAGCAGGAAGGAAGCGTGCGGGGGAATTACAGGTTGCCAGCGCTGCGTGTGCGGCGAGTGACAGGGGTTGATTTGGGTGTGCGGTGTGTGCAGGCCTCCCTCCGAGTGTTGTGACAGGCGGTCATTACAGCGCCACGTCTCCACACTCAGCTGCACGAGACGCCGCATGCAAATGGACACAAATGGGCCCCACTGTACGCTAGCTAATGACGCTTTTCAGCGCTTCTCTCACGGCTCTTCTTTAAGGTGGAGCGACGCTCACTTCATAAACATCAAACATCTCACAGAACGCAAACATTCATCTGCGCCTGTATTAACGGTTCATCGCTGAATAAATATCTATACATTATTAATGTGATAATCATATAGTAAAATCATTTAAAAACACTCATGATGCTCTGAAATGCTGGTTTA
>JAWRVZ010000369.1:7500-152500 GCA_037043235.1 Rhodeus uyekii | reverse complement strand
GCAGAGCGCGGGCCGTCGCTTCAGACGAGTGTGAACACAGCAGGTTAAACGCCGTTTACGCCCTGAACGTCTCGGGGAGTTGAAGAGGTTCTGGAGACAATCAAGATTTCAGCAGAACAAAAGACTCGGCTTTATTAGGATTCTCTTTGATGGCGTTCTTCACATCGGCCCTCAGACTGAACCGCGCGCATTACAGAGAGAGAAAAACAGTGAGGAATATCGGAATTTATTGAAAGCATGGAGAAAACAGGAGATTGTTGAGTGCAAGAATGTGCCGGTCGCCCCAGGAGACCAAACACAACAAGAAATCACAGCGGCCGTAAATATTAATGTATGCTCTTTGATGCCTGTGCCGCCCATTAACATGCACACCGAAACATCACATTTGTCAGGAGTGAGAGACACAGTGTGTGTGTGTGTGTGTGTGTGTGTGTGTGTCCGGCAGAGAGCAAGCTGCAGAAGAGCAGAAAAGCCCAATTAAGATTGTTTTAAAAAAGCCAGAAGAGCAGCAAGAAATGGAGAGATGAATGCAGAAAGAGTGCTGATGAACTGAAACAAAGGCAATGGCCAGTGAAAGACTGACCTCTAGTGGAGAACCTGAGCGAAAGAACAAATCAAGCGTGTTTAGAAACTCATATCAATGGATATCACAAAACTCAATATTTATTCGTCCACTGCTTCAATAAAACAGTTAAATGACATTTTTACTTAATTGTCCTTTTTTTATATTAACATTTTTTTGTAATGTAAAATATCTCAGTGTTATGAATCTGCTCATTGAATCTCTGGATGTGATTTAGGACTCAAACATCACATGTGTGTTTCGTGTTTCACACTGACTCTCACACACACACTGACAGTCTCTCTCTCTCTCTCACACACACTCACTCACACACACACACACACACACACACACACACACACACACACACACACACACACACACTCTCACACACACACACACTAAAACCACTCGCACACTCACACTCACACACAGAATCTAAAAACTGCAAACACATTATACGCTTTACACTCAGTTTGCATTAGTTAAACAAACTTTTATCTAAACTCTAAGCACAGTTCTTGATATTAGACACATCACTCAAAACTAACATTGAGAAACACGGCATTTAAACGCCACAATCATTTCCTGACGATCTCCAGCCAACGATCACGAGTGCAAACAATCATTAACTGATCACTTACTGATCAAAACTCAACGCTTGCAGAAAATCACATCGGATGTGTGTGTGTAGAGTTAAACAGCATTTTTAGAAGAGTTAAAATATGAATGAAATGTTTGATTTCGCAAGATATATGTGACGTTTTGAGGAATGAAGCCATAATTTCAGAAATTGTGTGAGCAGTTGTAAAAAGTCTTAGTGCTCACCTTACAAAGAACTAATTCAATAGTATCATCTCTCAACAAACACACTTCCCTTCATCACTTCCTAAAAATGCACACACACACACACACACACACACACACTCACATGCACAAAGAAAGAAAAGTGCAAACGGTGTAATTTTCTCCACAATTACATGTAATGATGTTGTAATGAGACAGCCACCAATGGACTTGAGTTGGAAAATATAATCACATGCATTAGTTTGTCTAAGCATTTCTCTGATCTGAAATCCATCAGATTTTCAGAGCTGATCTCCGGAGCCATTCATCAGCGTCAGGCCGACTTTACGGAGGAGAACGTGTTCATTTGTTTCGGGCTGGAAGAGAGAGGGACAGTCTCGCGTTCCCCCTCCGCTGAGTGAATCTGACAGATGCGTTAGAAAAAGCCCGAGCATTCAGATGATTTTCACTCCGGCTTCTGTTCCCTCCGTCTGCACGGCCATCATCCGCATCACCCTGATTCAATTATACTTCTTATTAAGTATTTCATCAGGGACATTTGTAAAAAATGCTTTGAAATCAATGAAATAATAAACATGTTATTTCTGTGTGAGTGTGTGTGGAATACTAGCACTCTTGCTGAACACTGAGCCGTTCATCTGATTCCTTCAAAACATTCAGGGAAATCATGTCGAACTCAGAAAGTCCTTTATTGGTATTTTTGATCCGATTTTATTAAGAGCGTTTAGAACAAATTGATCATGTAATGAGTGAAACATGGGATAACTTTGAACAACCTATTTTGACCTTTATGGCTTAAAAACTCTGGGCCTGAATGATCCTAATTGTGAATGTACAACAGTTTGAGAAATGTATAAGTATTAATAAAAGACCTGTAAATGCTGAGAACATGTTCCTGCATCGTCGCTCTTCAGGAGTCGCGGTTCAGCTGGAGCTGAAGCGCATGAATATCTCTCTCTCTCTCTCTCTCTCGGATGGGGTTTCTGTGTGTTCAGACCTTTTACTTTCAGGAAATCATTGATAAAATAATTAACGGTTGTAAAGCATTTTACTTTTCTTTTTTTTACTGCAAATTATGATTCAGTTTATAATTTTCATAACCATTAATCTGTGCAAAGCGATTTTCAGTTCAGTTCTGGTTTCCCGAGTCGCTCCTCACTCTTGACGTAAGAGGAGATCCGGAGATCCGGGGAATTCAGGACCGGATCCGATGGTCTGTGTGTTTGCACATGGGGTTCGAGTCTGAAAGCACCAATCGAGCGACGGCTGGACGGTTGCCATGAGAGCGTTTCTCTTGTCTGTTACCTTCTGAAAAACACTTCTCTCTCCTCTCTTCGCATCTCTACAATCGCATTACTTACAGCACTTTAGTTAGTTCACTGTTTAATGTACAAATCTACTGGATGCATTTAGTCAAACGTAAAGCACAAACCGTAATGAAATTCTCCCACCATTCAGACAGATTCACTTCAGAAATGCAATAAAACAAGGTTGGAAAAAGCTTTGAAAAGTTGAGAATCTAATTTTCACCATTAACAAGCTTTGTCCTACATGCAGGACCGCAGCATTTAATTGGTCACGAGACACAAGTCCACCGGTGGGAGAACATTTACTGTAATTGCTCGTAAGAAGCCGATGAGCGAATGGAGTGTGTCCAGACACTCAAAGTCTAATGCACATCAAACACACACGCTGACTTCGGTCTTCTTATTGGGTTACACACCACTTACTGAGCAACTGAGCCCATATATTTACCTAACAACAACCAGAAGTCTTGAGATTCAGTGTCATTAGTGCAGAGATGGATCCTCAGGATTGTGCAAAAGTCATTTTTCTGAACCCAGGATCATTCGCCGATGCTTCAGGAACAAGGAGGAAGAGCGCCATCAACAGGCCTAAAGCGGGGCAGCCTGTCCTGCTCCTGCCGGGTCGGCTCCAGCCCCGGGAAACACACCTGAACTCTTACTGGGCAGACTGGGAGCTTCCAGCGGGAGTGTTGAGGCGAGCTGGAGCTGAACAAAACTCGAAACTCAAAAATGAAAAGTCATTGCACAAAGCTTTATACGAGCCACACGGTTGTAAATAAAACAACAATTACTGGACTAGATTTTACAAGGAAGTACTATTTGAGTTTTCTACGGATTAATTTCAATGAGTTACTTGTTTCTGAGGGTTTCAAAGGACTGAATATAACGCACGAGTCAATGGGATTTTATTTTGGAGGATGACGGACAATTATCAGAATATGCTGGCAACCGCATGCAGTTCTTTCAGAAATTCATGTTTTGTGTTTCAGAGAAAACACAAGATTTGCAACAAAATAAAGGATGAGTAAATGATGAAGTATTAATTTTAGGGTGAAATAGTCCATTAATGTGATTCTCTCCACTCCATTTAAAAGGTCAAGTGTCAATTCACTAGCATGACGGTGGAGTGTGTGTGTGTGTGTGTGTGTGTGTGTGTGTGTGCGGAGCCGTTGAACTGGCTTCTGTCTCCCCCTGCTGGCGCTTTGACTCGCAGCACAGGCAAGAAGTTAGAAGACAGAAATGAGAAACGTGATCTTATCCCGAAGCTTAATCTGCAGTATCTGAGAGCTCAAATTCACCATCACACGGTAATTTAACAGCAGTTCAGCCAGAATTCAGGAACTAATCAGAGCGTTTCTGCTTCATACAAGTTCCCCGAGGCTCTTTACGCTCAGCTGAAGACGAGGAGGGATTTCTAGATTAAATTTTTAATCTCCTCACTATCAGTTTCATAGACTCCTCGGACTCAGAGAGAAACATGCAGGCGATCAGCATCCAGAGAGTTTTATTTGAGATTATCCCGCTCCCATCAGCGTTATTAAACGTTGGTGTCAGGTCCAAGCAGAGCTCATATCTGAATCTGATTAGGCCGCTTGTGTTTGCATATCTCACAGGTCGACATTCTAGAGAACGGATTATGACAAAAGTCCATATCTGAGGCCGATGTAAGATGCTGTGAGATAATGGCGGATGCAGTCGAGTTGGACGCCGATTGCTCTCATTCTGCCAATCACACGAGCGGCTGCTTCTTCAGACATGAGAGCTTTTGGGATAAAGCGCACTAATTTGTTTATTTGTCTACTTGAAGTTTCCACCAGTAGACGTACAAGGCAAAAAGTAATACTGTGTAAGATAACACTGTGTTGTGGACATGATCATTTCATTATTTATTTACTTAAGTTTTAATTGGTCAACTTTTACCCTACACTGTAAATTAAGAATAAATTCTGTTACATTTACAGTTAATAAAATACAGGGAACAGGTTTTAACCATAACATTTTTACTCTTTTACCATCAAAACATTCATTTTTAATACACAGAATTAAATAATGTTTTTATGTATGTCTACTAGCGGCATGTCACGGCCCGTCTGAGCGCTGAGGTCTGTGTGTCATTAGCCAGGCATTCATTTCTGAGTTTGTGTGCTTGCATTAAGTATGTTTCAGTCCTAAACCGGAGAGGAGAAGTCAACTAGAGAGGAGGGAAACTGTTCATCTGAAATAACTATTCAAATTAGTTCTCGTAAACAACTAAAGTGAAATCTGCAGCTGCCCCTCCATAAACACGCAGCTCACAGCTGCTCGCCATCCAGCCAGGAATTAAAAAACATACTCATTCATTAATACAAAATTTGCTCTGTTAATTTGCATCAAAAGGTGCAGGAGTCAGAGATGAAGAACCTGCGGTAATTAGAGTGAATTAATGTAGTGCAGAGTAACGATCAAAGCAAAAATATGAGAGGCAGGAAGGAGTATAGTGTGTTTGTGTGTGCGTGTGTGTGTGTGTGTGTGTGTGTGAGTGTGAGTGTGCTATGTCCCAAAAAGATCGCAATATCTGAAATCCTTGTCTTTGTAGGAATATTTTGGGTCTTCATGAGGAAAACAGTTTATAAGTCAAGTGACGTGTTTTGGAAATATAAAAATGCAGAAAAGTTCCCTTTCAAATAGGAGCTCACACTGCATCTGAATAAGATGCTATGGGAAACATTATCAGCATGACTGACATCTCATTATTGACCCAATAACAGTTTGTGAAGTCACTGTCGGTGTGACTGTGAGTATTACAGGCTTTTAACTTTTTTGTCTTCAGGAGACGATTGTTTGTGTGCATAAGACAGAAATGCAATGGGTGGAGCGTGTTTGGATCCTTGAGCAAGCTGGATGTGTTCATTTTAGAGACTCATTAAGAGTCTTGTGAGAAGCTTTATTCTTCTTTAATTCTCACCTAAGTCATAATAGCCAGCATGTGGACAAACGATTTTGGCTCTCAAAGCAATGGATTCATGCCAGCAAACTAAAAAATGCATGCTTTGGGATGCAGTCAGGGTAAGAAGCTCCATCTATGTCTGTTACACTTATCTCATGCTGTGTGGACTTGTTGGTATTCATTTGTTTCCATAGTGTCTAATTGGTTTGATTGTGTTCAGGTGTTCATATTTAGCTTCCTCATTTCCTGTGTGTGTATATAGTCTGCCTGTTTTGTTCATTCCTTTGTTGGTTATTGTTGGTGTTACACACTCTTGAGTGCTACCATTAAAAAGGTATTTCGGTTCGTCATCTGTCTTGGTCACTTTCCTTCCGAGTTACCGTAACAATGCCAGAGTTCGGCTCTCGAAGTGTGCCTGGATAGTCCCCTCTGCTGTCCATGCACAGAAGAACGTTGTACTATATGCTGAACGTTGTACTATATATAACAGTGAGTCTCAGTCAGCAGCTTCCAGGAGCTAGGTACCTCCCTACTGGTTTGTGAGGGCATCCCTTCAGCCTGAGAAATTCTGAGATTAGATCTTCATGATAGGCTCAGATTATTGACCAACGTCAAGAACAAAAGTTGGAAAGAAAAAAAGTTTTCTAGTCTAGAGCTGTATTGAGGTTTCAGTTTGCTCCTCTGAGGCCTAAGGTCTAAATGTTACATTTATATTTTTACATGTATTAATTTAGCAGACGCTTTTATCCATTGTGGATTACAACTGAGGAATACAGAAAGTGATTTGTCATGAAGGGTCAAAAGTAAACAAGTGCTCACAATACAAAGTTTCAGACATTGCTTGGAGTAGTATACGATAGAAAAGGGAGGGATTAAAGGAAAGGGAAAGGATAGATTTTGAGATGTTGAGCCTGTATTAGCTCTGTAAGCAATTGTCAATGCTTTGAATTTGTTGCGAGCAGCAACTGGTAGCCAGTGCAGAGAGATAAAGAGAGGTATGACGTGGGCCCTTTGGGGCTCATTGAAAACCAGAGTAGCTGCAGAGTTCTGGATCAGTTGTAGGGTTTTAATTGCACTTGAAGGAAGTCCAGCCAGAAGACCGTTGTAATAATCAAGCCTAGAAATTACCATGGCCTGTAGAAGTAGTTGTTGCTTGCTCAGTTAGGAAAGGCGTGAATTTCAAAAGTGTTTTTGCAATGAATGGTAAAAGACAGACAGGTCTGTAGTTATCTACAAGTAACGTGTTTAACGTTTTTTTTTTTCAGCAGTGGGGTTACCCAAGCCTGCTTGAATACGATAGGGAATGTTCCAGTATTGAGAGATGTGTTGATGATGTGACTGAGTTTTGGCAGAAGGGTAGGAGAGATGGCTTGTAGAAAGTGTGAAGATATGGAAACTAAAGGGCAGGTGTTAGAGTTTGGCTCATAACTACGACAAAAAAGGCGAGGACAAAATAGATAGGTGCAAAATATCTATTTATTAGAAGGTTATAGGGGTTAACATAATAAAATGAAAATCAGGGAAACACAAACCCAGACTAGCTCAGGCCACGAGGAAGATGAAACAAATGGTGATCTTATATCGGAAACGGGGTTCAAATCCAAGAGCACCTGCCACGAGCCCATTCCTGCGAAAAACAAGAAAAGAGTATAGTTCCTCAAACACCACAACCAATCCCCCTTCCCCCACATTGGTTAGTTAACAGGCATTAAACCCCCACAGCCTAATCAGACCAGGTGTTATGAATCTCACACATCAGAGACAAACACTGACATAACAATACAAAACTGAAAGAAACACAGTAAAACCATGACAGAAGAGTTGCAAATTCATTGTCTCCTTGTACTGGCTGTGTATGTATGCGAGGTGCATGTGGGAGGCGTGGTCGCTGATCACCGCCACCATCATCATCATCCACACCTGATCAATATTTCCTCTGCCTATTTAGTTCACCTCTCCCCTCACCATTGTTGTCGAGTCGTTGTGCTTCCCCCGCGAGTTGTCTACGGTCCTGCTTCCCGGTGTCAGCGTTCCTGTGTCCAAGTGTCTGCTCGTCAACGTGTCTCTGTGTTCCTGTGTTCCGTGTTCACTTCCACGCCGTGCACTTTGGATTTCACAGCATCACGCCCTCTCTGCCAGCCCATTGAGTCTTTGCGCCGCCTGCAACTTCCTGGACATTCTTAGTTTCACTTTCACTTCAATAAACATTCATTTCGCATCTGAATCCAGTCTCTCTCGTTTTCCTGACAAGAAGATTAGATACATCTGCCACTGTGATTGGGGAGAAGGAAGAGAGAAGACTGCATAAGCGGTTGGTCTAAGTCAGAAGTCGGCAACCTTTTTGTCTGAGAGAGCCATGGACCCCACAATTTTTGAAAAGTAAGCGCCGCGGAGCCATGGTCCTGTCTTCCAGGGGGGAGTGCGGAGCGATCTTTCTGTCTTCCGGGGTGGTGGTGCGCAGCGATCGGAGCGATGGGGCAACGATAGTGGACCGATAGCAGTGCAATAGCTGAAGGATAGCGGACGGCTGCTATAAGTTATGTGAAGAGGATGAAAGAGCCGCAGCTTGCTGACCCCTGGTCTAAGTTAATGTGTGTGTGGAGCTGAGAGCTAAATGCTGATAGTTGTTGTTTTGTTAATGAAGAACTTTGTCAAACCACTGGCAGTTAAAGAGGTGGAGGATGGTGGAAGGGGACAGAGGAGAGAGCTGAGTATTTTGAAGTATGTACGAGTTTGAGGTGCTGTTGTTCTTGATGTGGACATTGAGGATTTAGCAGCATGGACTTCAGTAGAGAAGGTCAAGAGCAGAGATACATACTCAGGTCAGACAGGTCTTTTGATATGTGCCATTTTCTCTCACTTGCTCTTTGTTTGGTCTGGTGTTCATAAAGAACATCAGTTAACCAAGGGTCAGAGGGAGTAGTATACGCTGGCCGGGAAGAGAGCGGACAGATACTGTCTAGACATGAAGTTAAAGTAGAACACAAAGTGTCTGTTGCAATAGTCCCGTCCATATATGAAAATTGCTTGGGTGAAGAAAGAGAGAATTTAAACAACAAATGATAGATAGGAATTAGAAAGTGAGTACAGGTTTCATCTGAAAGTAACTGGTACAGGGGTTGGTGGTGAGGAAGTTGTAAGTTGTAGATTAAATGTAATGACAAAATTATCGGAAACTTGCAAAGGTTTTACCAGAGTGTTGTCTGCAGTGCAGTTGCATGTGTAAATTACATCGAGCTGGTTTCCTGATTTGTGAGTACCTGTGGTGATGAGTCAATAAAGATCAAATGCAGCTAGGAGAGAGAAGAAGTCTGTAGCCTAGGGCTTCTCTAAATTATGTTTTATTAACAAAGTTCGGGAGAAGCACGTTCAAATGATTAATGCAATCAACTCTTCATGAGCAATTACACCTCATCCTATCAGCATGAGATGAAGCATGTATAGACACTCACCTGAAGGATTACTAGGAACACAATACTAATACTGTGTTTGACCCCCTTTCGCCTTCAGAACTGCCTTAATTTTACGTGGCATTGATTCAACAAGGTGCTGAAAGCATTCTTTAGAAATGTTGGCCCATATTGATAGGAGCATCTTGCAGTTGATGGATATTTGTGGGATGCTCATCCAGGACACGAAGCTCCCGTTTCACCACATCCCAAAGATGCTCTATTGGGTTGAGATCTGGTGACTGGGGGGCATTTTAGTTCAGTGAACTCATTGTCATGTTCAAGAAAACAATTTCAAATGATTCAAGCTTTGTGACATGGTGCATTATCCTGCTGGAAGTAGCCATCAGAGGATGGGTACATGGTGGTCATAAAGGGATGGACGTGGTCAAAAACAATGCTCAGGTAGGCCGTGGCATTTAAACGAAGCCCAATTGGCACTAAGAGGCCTAAAGTGTGCCAAGAAAACATCCCCCACACCATTACACCACCATCACCAGCCTGCACAGTGGTAACAAGGCATGATGGATCTGTTTGTGCCAAATTCTGACTCTTCCATCTGAATGTCTCAACAGAAATCGAGACTCATCAGACCAGGCAACATTTTTTCCAGCCTTCAACTGTCCAATTTTGGCGAGCTTGTGCAAATTGTGCCTCTTTTTCCTATTTGACTCTGCTGCCAGAGTCATCCATCAAGTCAAAAAATCGGACCACATTACCCCTTTGCTCTATAACCTTCACTGGCTACCTGTCTCTGTCCGCATTCAGTACAAAATTCTTCTGTTAACTTTTAAATGTCTGCATGGACTTGCTCCTCATTATTTATCTGAACTTCTGCACTGTTATTCTCCTCCACGTACTCTCCGGTCATCTGACTCTAGACTACTCGCTATACCTCGTTTCCGTCTTTCTACTATGGGTGGCAGATCATTCAGTGCTGTGGCCCCGAAACTCTGGAATTCCCTCCCTCTTTCTCTGCGTGACACTGCTACTATTTCCTCCTTCAAGTCTCAATTAAAAACATATCTTTTCTCACAGTACTTCCAAACTTTATCTGCTTAGAATTTTTTTTTTTTTTTTTTTTTTTTTTTTTTTTTTTCCCTTCTGTATATTTGTATTTATATGTCCTACATTGTTTGAGTATGTCTATTTTGTGTATGTATATTTTGTGTACAGCGACCTTGAGCATGGGAAAGGCGCTATATAAATAAAACTTATTATTATTATTATTATTATTATTTGTAGTGGAGATGAGTGGCACCGGTGGGGTCTTCTGCTGTTGTAGCCCATCCGCCTCAAGGTTTTGTTTCAACAAAACACCGCAACCGAGCTTCCAACAACACCATGCGGTCGTCGGCCCAACTGCACCGCTTGCCCTCGCCTCCACCATCAAAACATCCACCAGCTTCATATTCAACTTCCTCCGACACCTCAGCACATCCATCAATAGATAAATGGACAGTACTGGGATTAGGATAAACTCTAATCAGTGACAAGATCCATTTCTCTAGGAGAACGACCAGATGAGTACTAATTAAACTGTGTCTCGCTCCAGTTAGCTGTCCCATGTTAAAAATCCACTTTATCTTCCACAATGCCTCACGTGCCAGCATCTAGTGACACGCGCCGCAGTGACGCTCCCGCAGGAGCCAGTTCTCTCGAATTCCACTGCTGCAGCAATGGCGCTCAGTTCTGAATTTGCCTCCTTTACCGCATGTTACGTCAGCCACGTATTTGGGTTTTTCTTTCTCTCTCTCTCTCTCTCTCCCTCTTTTCTGTCATCTGTTTATAGGTTCGCGATTGGTTGTCTCAGATGTCAATCACCATTTGCCCACGAGGGACAACCTTCCTCAAGAACCAATCGGAACCCATGTCACCTGTATAAAGACCCGGAAGTGACTGGAGGAAGAGAGAGGCGTGTTTTCTTTTGTTTGTTTGATTTCTGCTTGCTTGTGTTTTGATTTTCATTGTTTGAAGTTTTTGTTGGTAAACTTTATTTCGGAAGACTTGGTTTTTGTTTACGACTTTGCTTCAACGGTGCTTTGTTTATTTTGGTCTTGGAGTGTTGGGATTAGGGAAGCATGTCACGTGACTTACATGGCGCATGTAGGTTTCTGTGACTGTTATATACACCAGGTAAGGAGCGGTGGCTATTCTGTGTATTTATGTTTGTTAGTTAGTGTAGTTTAGTAGGAGTTCATTTTTGTCTTTATTTTTAAAGGTAGATAAGGGAACTTACTAATAAGCTAGCTGTTTATGTTTTGTTGATTTCTTTGATTTGAGCCCTGCTCATGGTCCCACACTTTCAAGGTCCATATTTGTGCATATATTTTCTTTACTACCATTCACTATTTATTTGTAAAGCAACTGGGTGTTTATCTTGTTACTTTTGAACCACTAAACAAATTATTATTTTGACCCATGTCTCTGCCTGATTCATTTCATGCCCATGTTTCGTTTCAGTAATTGAACCCGTTCTTTTCTTTTATCTTACTTTTACTTTCATAAATATGTTACTGACCCTTTTAGGTGGTTCTTTGACCCTCTTAAATAGGAGTTCGTAACACCGCAGCAATAATGTTATCCCACACTCCCGCAGGAGTCAGCCCTAAGGGGAACTTCATGCTCTCACGGGAGCTGAGTCTTCGGAAATTTGACAAAAAAAGTGGCGACGTGCCTCCTTGATCCTGCGGCAGCCCGGGGTTTTGCTGCCATGGAGTTTGGCCAGAGAGGCTCGGGAGAGACTTGATGCCATCATGAGAGCTGGTATCCTTGCAGCAAGTTGAACAGCAAGCACATCTAATGCGACAAATGAGTTCTATTTAGATCAGGGGTGTCAAACGTACGGCCCGCGGGCCGGATTCGGCCCGCCAGGGGGTTCAGTCCGGCCCGGGAGATAAATCTGCAATATGGAAAAAAATATTTTTATTTTCGGCGGAACTAACAGCAGATGGCAGCACTGAGCTTCAGGGTCTGAGTGGCGTTTAGTTCTGTCAGTTTACGCGCTGTCCTGTTGGCCCTGGCAACCTCATCGTTGAAATTTCTTTGTCAAAAAATAGAAAAGTGGACACAAAGTGACGGATTTTTCAAGAAAAATTGACTTCTTCCTATCTAAGGAGATGATTGGGAAACTGAGAATACAAAAGGTAGGTCTGAGGAAAAAAGCGATCTGTTTTCACCCGAAGCTCACCCGAGAGTTCAGGGAGGCTGCAGTGAAAGCCAGTTACGTGCAGCAAGCGTTCATCCTGACGTGAGGCAGTACAATCACATGATTTCAGAGTTGCTGAGGGAGTTTGAGAAACGATTTCAGGTCTTTAGCAAATTGCAGTTTTCCCCAATTGATAAAGTTAATTTGTTTACATAAAAAACCACACATATGTATAAACTTGCAAATTTTACAAAAATATATATTTTTTAAAACAGCTGCCACTTAAGATTTTAAGTGTGTGAAGTCAATTCGTTCAATGTGTTCAGAATTCCTTCCCAGAGTTGGAAAATTAATTTTAAATAATTGATTTTTGATTTATGTTAACATGCAGGACAGTGTTTTTAAGTTCCACAAAACTGAAATATCATCATTGTAAAATAACTGACAATTGTTTTATGCATAATGCACTTAAATAAATGTTAAACTGAGTAATGGTGTTTTTGAAATTGCACTTAATACGTAGGTTGTTCATAATATATTTTGTAAAAGGACAATCATTATTCATTAATCATTCATTTAATTTAAAGATTTTTATAATTTAATATAATTTATAATATAATACACTAATACGAAAAAAGCAGATTTATTGTTAGTTCTATGTAATTTTGCTATGAGTTCACTGGTCTGGCCCCCTTGACATCAGATTAAGCAGTATGCGGCCCCCCGACCAAAATGAGTTTGACACCCTTGATTTAGATCATCGTCATTTCTGTTACTATGTTAGCAAGCACTAAAAATTCCCTAGCACTAGCTGTACATAATTTTAACATAAGACTGCTTAAGGCAGATGCCCCCTCCCTCAGATACTGGGCTTCCCGAAGAACGAAGCTTCAAAGACTTGCTTTGAATTCATGCTAAATCATTACGTACGGACAAAGCTGTAAATGTGCGGACACACAAAAAAACCCAAATGTATCAATCTCTGCATACAAAGGATCCCACGCATATTCTCTTCGTACATCCTGATTAATGTAAAATTGAGCGCACATGCATGAGCACAACACCTGTCACGCGTGTGTATGAGGCAGACACGGAGACGAAGAAATCCAATACTCTGAAGTTTATTGGCACACAAAGGCACAGAAGGAAATACACCACACTATTGACGAGAACGAACACAGACTAAGACTAACACAAGGCTTAAATACATAGAGGATAATAGGAAGGCGGGGATAGCAAACGAGACTGATAAGGGAATTGATGAGAACACAGGTGAGACAGATGACAAGAGGAGCGCACAATCAGGGAGTAAATGGGAACAAGGAAGACAGAACCATGACAGTACACCCCCTCCGACAAGGTGTGACCTCACGGCATAAGAGGAACACCTTGCGGAGGGAGGGGCAGGGGACTAGACAAACACGAAGGACCAGAAAAGGGCGGGAGGGTGGGGACCCTGGAGGCTGAGGAGTCCAGAATCAGGGGGGTTTCCAGAGTGGTGCAACACTCCAGGGCGGTGCCGGTGGTAGCTCTGGCGGGGCCGGCTGGAGGGCCGGCGGTGGCTCTGGCGGTGCCGGCTGGAAGGCCGGCGGTGGCTCTGGCGGTGCCGGCTGGAAGGCCGTCTGGACGGCCGGCGGTGGCTCTGGCGGTGCCGGCTGGAGTGCCGGCGGTGGCTCTGGCGGGGCCGGCTGGAGTGCCGGCTGGACGGCCGGCGGTGGCTCTGGCGGGGCCGGCTGGAGTGCCGGCTGGCCCGGCTGGAGTACCGGCGATGGCTCTGGCGGGGCCGGCTGGAGTGCCGGCTGGACGGCCGGCGGCGGCTCTGGGAGGTCGCTGAAGGCCGGCGGCGGCTCTGGGAGGTCGCTGAAGGCCGGCGGCGGCTCTGGGAGGTCGCTGAAGGCCGGCGGCGGCTCTGGGAGGTCGCTGAAGGCCGGCGGCGGCTCTGGGAGGTCGCTGAAGTCCGGGTCGGGCCACGGCAGCTCAGGCTCTGGCGGGTCGGGCCACGGCAGCTCAGGCTCTGGCGGGTCGGGCCACGGCAGCTCAGGCTCTGGCGGGTCGGGCCCTCGGGGAGAGCACGGGTCCTTTTCAGTCGCTCGGGGAGAGCACTGTTCGTGGTGGTCGGCCGCTCGGGGAGAGCACTGTTCGTGGTGGTCGGCCGCTCGGGGAGAGCACTGTTCGTGGTGGTCGGCCGCTCGGGAGGAACTCTGTTCAGTTTCGGCCGCTCGGGAAGAACTCTGTTCAGTTGGCGCGGGACTCGGCTCACTTGGCGCGGGACTCGGCTCACTTGGCGCGGGACTCGGCTCACTGAATGCAGGCACTGCCAGGTTGACATAGGGCGTGGAGGCGGGCGACGGTCTTGGCTCTCGCGCTGCGTCTGCAGAGGTAGGAGACTGTTCTTGTTGACTGGACCGGGGCGAGACGCTCTCCAGACACTTAGTGATGGCCTCACGCCAGCTCAGTCCAGTGGTGTCTGGGAGCTCTCGGGGCTGTTGTTCTTGTGCCCCGATCCAGTACAGAGTTTTCAGCGCGGCGTCGTCAAACGGCGTGAGCGCTGCAAGCAGGCTGAATTCATGGGAATAGCGAACAAAGTCCTTATCCCGGCGAGCGAAGGCGAGGATACTATCCACGATGTATCTCTCCATCTTCAGATTATCAGTAGTCCTTATAGGCGACTTCACCTGGTTCGTTCTTCTGTCACGCGTGTGTATGAGGCAGACACGGAGACGAAGAAATCCAATACTCTGAAGTTTATTGGCACACGAAGGCACAGAAGGAAATACACCACACTATTGACGAGAACGAACACAGACTAAGACTAACACAAGGCTTAAATACATAGAGGATAATAGGAAGGCGGGGATAGCAAACGAGACTGATAAGGGAATTGATGAGAACACAGGTGAGACAGATGACAAGAGGAGCGCACAATCAGGGAGTAAATGGGAACAAGGAAGACAGAACCATGACAACACCCCACCCAGTCTCCTCTCTTAAATAAACTGATTTAAATATGGTAATGAGTCCACTTTTTCTTCCGCAAAAGAAAGCAGTTAGAAAATGGCTAAAGCAAGCGGCAAGAAACAAAACTTTACAGAAAGTGACTTGGAGGTGTTACTATCGGAGGTAGAAATGAGAAAAAATATTTTATTTGAAACTTTTTCCTCCGGAATTAACAACAAAAGGAAAAAAAGCGTTTTTGAGTGGGAGCGTTTGGCTGATGCCATCAATGCGGTGGGATCTGAAAGTCGCACTGTAAATGATCTTAAAAAGAAATGGTCTGATCATCGTCCTAACCCTATTGGATAACCGCGGACTCCTGAAGGGTTGTTGTATAATTACATGCAAATAAATAAAAATAAAAAGTACTATTAGATAGAACCATAACTTTAAATGTATCACTCACCAAGAAGCCACCCATCGCACACAACTGCCAGCTTTGGGTGCCAGCTGCCAGTGTGTGTGTGTGCAGTCAATTGCTCCGATTACATTAGGAAAACCGGCTATCGCTGCAAATTGCATTTTAATGTTTGGCTGGTCAACTGCATCATATGGGAACCTTATATACCTGGTAGACATGCGGATGATCCTGTCCCAAACAGCTGGCATTGTGCGGCTCAAAGACGACTGGCTTATTCCTGAGCGGTCATCCAGTTCCCTTTGGAAAGAACCAGTTGCCAGGAAACCAAGCGTTGTCAGCACCTGTAATGGAACGGGAATTGCGTGGCTCCTCTCTCTCTCTCTCTCTCTCTCGATTCAGACAACTCAGCACAGAGTTCCAAGAGGATAGCCCTCAGAATAATAAGCCAGTCATCATCCTGGGCCAGAAAATCATTGTGGTCCCTAAAAACTTGTTGTCTTTGGATTCTGCCATTAGCAATGTCCTCTAATAAGGCCAAAGCTGCCATCGCCGTAGACTAGGGTTGTGTCAATTTGTACATGCTTTTATATGTTTTTACGTAATTGCACTAGAATTGCAATTGCAATAGAATATTCCCATAAGGCTTGTGTGACAATATATGTTAATTATATTAGAAATTGCAAATTATTAGCATTGCTTCCCACAGGCGGTGGTGCGATAGACTTGTAGAACAATTCATTGTGTAATGTTTGCAACTTCACTTCATTGTCTGTAGGAGTCGCCAACGGACAAATCAATGAGGAATGTACGGATACCAGACATGAAGTTGGTGTGGAGAAACGCACAGCGTGAAAGCGTGAAAGCTGGTGCACGCAAAGTTTTTGTGCGTACTCAGAGGCCCCTGGACTCATGTTGCTAGTTCCCCTTGATAAATGGGTTCTCTTGTATTCTGTGAGGTCCCCCCTGACTAGGGTTTCAAGCAGGTAGATTGTGTCTGGCAGGTGTTTAGATTTGTAGTAGCGAGTGTAAGTATGAGGGTGGTAAGTCTGTGTTTGATCTGTAAGAGTCAATGGTTTGAACTTGATGCAAGCTGCAAGTGGGAACCAATACAGAGAGATAAAGAGAGGTGTAACATGGGTCCTTTCAGGTTCATTGAAGACCAGATGAGCTTCGATCAGTTGTACGGGTTTGTAAAGTCTGTAAAGTCGGATTGGCAGGGGAGATGAGAAGCTCCGTCTTTGTCATGTTGAGCTCTTTGTCAGGTGATGCTCATTCATCCATGCCGAGAAGTGCCTCAGACAGCTTGTGATTCACGCAGCTACCATCAGATCATCTGGTCAGAATGATAGATAGAGCTGTGTGTCATCAGCGTAGCAGTGATAATAGAAACCGTGTGCCCCATATGATGGGATCCAGTGATGTTTATGGAGAAGAGAAGATTGGTTGAAAGGCCCTTCTTGGAGCCAGGCTGGTTGATGTCCAAGGTTCCCATGTGGAGAGATGTGTTGATGATGTGAGTGAGTGCTCTTTAACCTTTCCCACACCTTTGACATAATTTCCTGAAAAATTCCTGACACAACGCTAACCCTCCCTTGACTGAATGTTCCAGATATCTATGTTTTCAATATTATATGGTAGGGGGTGCTATTATGCATCTTCTGAAAGAGTACAGAATAAGTGCTGACTGAGAACTGGTGGGGAAAGAGTTAAGTCACACCTGTTTCCAGTTATTTTTCTTATGTAGTCTCTAGTGTTTGCCTGTGTATTTATAGCCTCCATTTTCAATTGTTAGTTGTCTTTTATTGTTAATGTATGCTGGTAGATAGTTTTCTGAGATACCCTAATTATTTAGATTTTATTATTAGTGAAGAATGCTGCACATTGATTCAGTTTTTTTCCATCTTGTTCTGTAACCAACACTGACATTATCGCTGTTACCATTTGTCTTGCCCAGGGGTCGGCAACCTTTAATGTTGAAAGAGCCATATTTAACAAAAAAAATAAAAATTCAAATATGTCCGGAGCCGCAACCTTAGGTTATGTATATGAAGCGAAGTATTCTGTACTGTTGACGGGGGGGGGGGGGGCGTCTTCCGTGGGCGGAGCGATAGACTCATGCGGCGCGACACTCCTTTCTTCCGTGGGCGGAGCGATAGCGCACCGAGCGCGGATAGGGGGACCGCTGCTACAAGTTACGTGCAGGGGATGAAAGAGCCGCAGCACAGGGGTGAAAGAGCCGCATGTGGCGTGTCTAGTTCTGGTGCACTTCCTGTGGGTGGGTGAGGTCATTTGTCCCTTACTGTCTGGTATGTCATGTTGTTTCACTTCCGGGTTCTTTGTGTGTATCCTCTTGTGCCCTTCCTGCACTTGTCTTGTTCATCACTTATATCATTAGTCTCCCCAGGTGTTTGTCATTCCACTGTGTATAAAACTCTTTTCTCTTTCCTTTGTGTTTGTCAGTTGTTGAAGTTATGTGGATTGCTCACTGTGTGTGGACGCCATTTTTGCCTTGCTTTTGCTTTGCCTTATAATTAAATATAATTAGTCTTCGTTCCATGTTTCTACTAGTCGGCATGCCATGTTATGTTGTTCCTTATTCTATGTTTTTATTGTTCAGGTTCTATGCCGGTTGTGTGCTATGTCCATTCTACTGCCATTAGAATGATTTAAAAGTTTTTTTTTATCATTATGCAATAGTATTTTTGGCATATATTATTTTTATTTAGTATAAATGGATATTTATGGATATTTAAAAACAAGACAATTATAAAAACAATTTTCCATTGGAATGAAGGTACATTATCTGACAAGAAAGTTTTTATATCTCATGCATTTTTTAGAAACTTTATCTTGTTTTAAGAATATTAAAGTACCGAACCCTTCTGATTATTTGGAATTAAACACTTTGTTGATGTCAGAGTTTTTTGTTTTTTATTTTGATGACATTATATGGTTACACTTTATTTAAATAACTACTTTAAATGTTCTACTTACTATATTTAACTTTGCAACTACATGTCAACTTATTCTCCTAACCCTCAAGGCCCTGATAAACTCGATAAAAATTTACATTTTACACTGATGCATTTATTAAACGCTTGTATCCAAAGTGACTTACATTGCATTCAAGATACACATTGACATTCTTGCTTTCCCTGGGAATCGAAGCAACAACCAGGGTGTTGCAAGTGCCACACTGTACTGTTAGAACCACAGGAAAGCCTAATTAGTTTGGAGTTCATGTTTGGAGCACGAAACAGCTTGCCAAACCAAACTTTCCGGAAAAGTTCGCTCTGGCTGTTAAACACCTTTGTACAACCATTGGTCCGTGGCGATTACATAATGGGTAAGTGTGTGCGCCGACTCCGCCTTCTTTCACATGAAAGTCTTTTCTGGTTCATTTGGCCTGTTTAGTCAGTCGAGGTCTGACATCCATGACTGAAATCACAAACAAACTGGAGAACCACTTTATAGTAGAAAATGAAGTTAAACTTGCCATGAAAAAAGACACTGACACTGTTTTTCATGTTTGCTATGGTATGATTTGAAGCTATCTATTGTATGAAATGGTATATAAATAGACATGATGTGACTTCATTTGAGTGATCGCTACTATCATCACATGCTTTATCAAAATACTTGCTGTTTTCTAAGTTTTGTTGTATGTTTATTTTGCTATTAAGAGCAAAGCACACAGCTCATATTTGTATATTCATCTAACCATTGCTCTCTGCAGTCTCGACGTCAGATGTTCGATAACGAATTTCGAATTTCATTTTACTTCTCAAATAAAACGAATAAATAACTCTGTCGTGAGTATATCTGGGCTTTTACTCAAGCCCTAACCTAACCATCTACTAATACTCACACACTCATGAGAGTTAGTTTACATGTAGTTCCAAAGTTACTAGTTAGTAGAATATCTAAAGTGGACCATTGAAATACAGTTTAACCAGTTAGGTTGTATTTCTGTTTTTCAGACGATGGCTGTGTTGCACTTGATGGAAGAACTGATCTGTTGTCTGTTTAAAGAGAAATGTTTGTGTGAACGTCTCTCACTCATCCTCAAACACATGTGGACAGTGAACAATCATATCACACCTCCAGTAACTCAGATGAATGATTGTATGTCAAGCGTTTAGACTCCTAAATGAAGCAATCAAAGTGTGTGTGAGAGTCTCTGCCGCTTCATTACCATTTCGAGAGTGTCAGTGAAGTGAGAGGAGCACAATGATTTGTAGCCTATTTGTCAGCTTGTTATTTCACGTGAATTTCTGAGGTGCAAGAATTGACTATGTAGAACACAGAGCAGCAAACTCACCCGGAGAGAAGCTTCAAACTCACACTCTCACACTCACACACACACACACACACACACACACAAACACATTGCTTAGCCCCCATTGTAAGTGATATTCATCACTAGAGAAGATCAGAATTCAATGATTATTGATTATGAGAGAATCAGTCATTGATGAAGCAAAAAAATCAGTTGCTCATAAACAGAAAGAATTTTATAAAAGTTTGACTGTGTTTTGGAAATACTTAATATTAAAATCAAAATAAAGAGAACAGGACACTCATTAAGCTCTGCAGTAAACATGACAGAATCAGATATAATACTTACTGATGTTAGTGCTGTCAAAGAGGTCTAACTTTTAAGAACTCTCAAAATAATGGTTTGTTAAAGTTTATTTTCATTTGTTTTGTCTTATTTGCATTTAGACATTGTGACGGCCTCTGCTGTTGGCCTTGGTTACTGCAGCTTGTGGGTTTCCATCAATTAGCAGCTGATCATTAACACCTGTGTCCAGTACTTCCTGTGCTCTTTAAGAGAGACTGAGGAATTGGAAGAGGGAGACTGAGGGAGTCTGAGGGCGTCTGAGGGCGTCTGAGGGAGTCTGAGGGCGTCTGAGGGCGTCTGAGGGAGTCTGAGGGCGTCTGAGGGCGTCTGAGGGAGTCTGAGGGCGTCTGAGGGAGTCTGAGGGAGTCTGAGGGAGTCTGAGGGAGTCTGAGGGAGTCTGAGGGCGTCTGAGGGCATCTGAGGGAGTCTGAGGGCATCTGAGGGAGTCTGAGGGAGTCTGGGGGAGTCTGAGGGAGTCTGAGGGAGTCTGAGGGCGTCTGAGGGAGTCTGAGGGAGTCTGAGGGCGTCTGAGGGAGTCTGGGGGAGTCTGAGGGAGTCAGAGGGAGTCTGAGGGAGTCTGAGGGCGTCTGAGGGAGTCTGAGGGAGTCTGAGGGCATCTGAGGGAGTCTGAGGGAGTCTGAGGGAGTCTGAGGGAGTCTGAGGGCGTCAGAGGGAGTCAGAGGGAGTCTGAGGGCATCTGAGGGAGTCTGAGGGAGTCTGAGGGAGTCTGAGGGAGTCTGAGGGAGCCAGAGGGCGTCTGAGGGAGTCAGAGGGAGTCTGAGGGCGTCTGAGGGAGTCAGAGGGAGTCTGAGGGAGTCTGAGGGCGTCTGAGGGCATCTGAGGGAGTCTGAGGGAGTCTGAGGGAGTCTGAGGGCATCTGAGGGAGTCTGAGGGAGTCAGAGGGAGTCAGAGGGAGTCTGAGGGAGTCTGAGGGAGTCTGAGGGCGTCTGAGGGCATCTGAGGGAGTCTGAGGGCGTCTGAGGGCGTCTGAGGGCGTCTGAGGGCGTCTGAGGGCGTCTGAGGGAGTCTGCGAATTCGCCCTTTGTTTGTTTGGACTTGGTTATGTTATGCTTTGTTTGATTGATTGATTGATTGCATTCCACCTTCATCTCAACCATGCACCTTGCTCTACATGTTGACATTACTGATGGTTTCAGAAATACAGTTATTTTCTTTAATTATCTATTTTCAATGATTTAATGTTATCTTAACATCTTTTTTTGAGCTTAAATATTCGGTTTGCGTGTGTCCCTTGTTTTTGTTGCGTCCCTTGAGCCAGGGGTCGTAACAGTCATAATACACAGATGTGTTTCAGTGGGAAGAAAACCGACCCTTGACCTGCCCCTTGTTCCTTTCTCACCGAAGATGATGTCCCTTCCTGGAGGATGATATAATTAAGAGACTGGCTTTTGTTAAAATGATTTTGTGTGTGTGTGTGTTTTGACATGAGTGCAGATCATTTCTATCAGCTGGACGGTCTGAATCTGTTCGTCAGTGATGTTTCTGAGCTCAGGCACTTGATTGCTTAAAAAATGTGTGTCCAAAGTTTGTTGAAAAGCTGCTGAAAATTGTTTCCTTCAATGCTTAATTCATTAAAAAATAATTTAATCAATCAGTCTCTGCCGCCCAGACGAAAGAGGGAAAAAGCAATTTGCCAGTTTGCATTTCATTTTTACCACCGATTATATCAATGCACTGTCCGCTCTGATGAAGAGATTAATCTTGTTTTGATGGAAATATGTCAGTATTAGCAAATGTGATCGACACAATTTATCATTTCGGACAATCGCATAGCTCGAATGTTCTCTCTTGACAGCTCCATCGAGAGGCGCTCGGCCCAAAACGGCACCTGTTGTTCACTGCCTGACCTTCTAATTTTCTAATTCAATTTCATCTCCGAGCCGCTCTGCCTCCGCGATCAGCAGCCAGTAATAACAATTACTGTGACCGACTCAACCTGCACCTTACTTAAATCAGAGCAAGTACAGCTTTATTACTCTGCCCTGTTAAATCAATCTACATCTCAGCATAATAAGGCCCTAATCAGGTAGCAGAAAGAATAATAGGTTGTCACGCATGAGGAAAAATAGGCAATCATGAAATGTTTTCTTTAATTAGGCTGTGAGGACTGGAAGGGCATCAAGAGGAGCGCCTGATCATTTATCATCAGAGCGGGGGAAATTACTTCACTTACTGGGAAAGAGAAAGAGAGGAGAGATTTGTCAAACGATAAAGGTGAGGACAAGGCCTGGAGTCCTTCAGTTACGCTATAACATTTGCTTGATGAAAAATTCAGCTCAGCAACTGGAAGAGTCTCTGTTGTAACGGCTCCGGTTAAAGACAGTCTGATGTGTAATGCCGTTCTGAACAAATAATGTCATTTACAAAAGCCATTCAAGAGAGGAAGCACTGCGGCATGACAGTTTCCATGTGATAATACGTCTCCAGTTGTTAATGTTTCCAAATATTGAACAGCTTTCATGTTTCTTCTTAACAGCCGTGTGTCCCAAATTGTTGCTATTTCCACTGAGTTCAGGAGCGGCTCTTGACTCTTTCTCCGCTATTGTTTCATAAGAACAGCATTTTTGATCATTTATGAAGCATACGTATGAAGCATCCCCTCACGTGTGTGCAAGCAATCTTCCGTCACTTCTTCTTCTTCATTTGTTTTTGAATCCGAATATATTCTGTACTCTTCCAGAAGATGTGCAATACCATAAGCCGTACCATATCAGTTTCCACACATTACTGTAAAAAATATCACATTTTGAAACATTTAATTGTTACGTGTCTGTCCTGTCTTCTGTTTACTTCCTGGTTCCTCACGCGCTCTCCCGGTGTTTTTCCAGCCACCTGTCTCGTCATCATCACCATCATCTAATCTTCTCCTCTGTATTTCCTCTGGTATTAGTCTGTTCTCGCTTATCGTGTGATTATCCAGTTCCTGAGTTTTCATTTAAAGCATCATGTTCCTAGTTCCTTTGTCTTACGTTTTAACCACAGTGACTCTTAACATTCATACTCTTTTTTTCTTAGTTTGTTCGAGCCCAATGACAGCAACACGAAACTAGCAGGACGAGAAACAGGTGAACGTATTAAACACCGCTGACAGACAAAATAACAGAACATATGAGACGGTAAAAACTAAATATATCCTGAAACAATAAAATAACTATACAATATATACACTCACACACAGACACAGTCTCACACACAGTCACACACACTTGCACATATACACGCACATAACAGACTCACACACAATCAAACACAGTCAAACATACACACACACAGACACACAAGCACACTCTCTCTCTCACACACACACACTCACACACACACATATAAAATCACACTCACACAAACTCACACATAAACACACATACTCAAACTCATGAACATTCACTCACACACATACACACACAGACAAAGAGACACACATACACTCACACACACTGTAACACAAACACACAAACTCACACACACACTGTGACGACCCTGAGTCTCCTCCTCCTGACTTCATCATTGCTGATCACTGGAGTTTCCTGATTGGCTAATCTTTTGTTAATTGCTCATTAGTCAGAGTGCAAGAGAGTGCTGTCTCATTCCAAGCGGCACCTCAGGGAGAAAGGATTCTTCCTGAGTGTCTCTTTTGTATGCTTTATTTTTACACCTGTAGCGTTATCTTTGTTTGTTTCTCTGTTTATTTACTCCTAGACTTATGTTTATTATTGTTATTATTTGGGTATATGTTTAATTTAAATCAATTCTTATTTTGATTGAACATCTTGCCTGATCCCTTTTTCATGTTGCGATCTGAAACGAGCTGGTCGTAACACACACACACACAATCATACACATACACATACACACTCACACACATACAGACTCACACACAATCACAGTCAAACACAGAGACACACAAACACACTCTATTACACACACACACTTAGTCACAGACTCTCTCTACCTCACTCACACACACACACACACTCTCACACACACACAATCAGATGCATCGCTCGAGTGACCAACAAACTCAAATCTCACAGACGCGGCCAGCAATAAATCATCCCAGCTTTCATCCACTAATATTAATGAATGTGCATTTATCATCTAATCAACACAAAATGATGACCTGAGAAAGAGATCTCCGTCTCAGTCTGTCTCTCTGTCCAGCATGATGGATTATATCCTTAAACTGTTATTACACCTTTAATACTCTCAATGACACTCTGATCACTTTCCTCTCTCTCTCTCTCTTTCTCTCTCTCTCTCTGTCTCTGTCTTATATAAAACAAGATATATAAAAACATAAAGTAAATGGAAATTAATATATATTTCCTGAATTGATACTGCTTTGATGAACAGTTTACATAAAGAGAGCTGTTGTACGGTATTAACATACAGAGCCCCTGTATGATCTCAGACTGAACGCATAAGGAGCTAATAAACAAAGTCACTAAAAATATATACTTAATTTGATTTACATGATAAAAAATAAAGAACTGATCTGATCTGAGAGTTAATGAATATAAAGTCAAATCCCTGATATGCACCCGGTTTCGGCGTGCCTTTTGTTTCCTGGCTCATGACGTCATCCGCGTCATTCTCACAGGTGTTTTCTATTGTGCTTCAAGAGTTGATGACGCAGGGGCGTTCCCATAGCGATGACGCAGCGTCTCGTTCCCTCTCAGGGAACTATGGTTACATACGTAACCTGAGACGTTTATTTATGTAAACAAAATAACTTTATCAATTTGCGAAAACTGCAATTTGCAATTAGAGTTCATTAAACACCTGAAATCGTTTCTCAAACTCCTCAGCAACTCTGAAATCTTCTCTTTGTACTGTCTGTGGTCAGGATGAACCCTTTTGCGCGGAGCTGCAGCATCACTTTCATTTACCTTCTGTATTCTCAGTTCTCCGTGCAAGCTGGTGTATTTCATGTAGTCATGCAGTTTAGGTTCAAATGGCCAAAGACCGCGTAATTTCAGACGGCTGGGTGGCATATGCAAATCTTTCCAATTTACGCCAAGGAATCAACACTCACGACGCTGTGGTTCATCAGCACAACTTCGTAGATCTGAACGACAGGGAGATCCACATGAACAACGTCGAGATTATGTGGATGCGTGCCAAACGCAAAGTTAAAACACAGTTTGGCACGTCACGCATCCCATTTCCATCCTCACGAGTTTGTTCCGAAATCGATTTCGAAGCAATGACGTTTGCAGCAGCATTATCTGCTATAGCTGCCAATTATCCCGTGGAGTTGTTCGGTTAAAACTGATGATGATGATGATGATGATGATGAGGTTGCCAGGGCCAACAGAAAAGCACGTAAACTGACAGAACTAAACGCCACACAGACCCTGAAGCTCAGAGCTGCCATCTGCTGTTAGCTCCGCCGAAAATGAATTTTTTTTTCATACTGCAGATTTATCTCCCGGGCCGGACTGAACCCCCTGGTGTAGATATTCCTCATTTTATCACTTAGAGATCAAAACTCAACAGCTCATAGCAGCTCTAACAAGACAATGGTGTCATTACTGAGCTCAATCTGTCACGATATGAATGAGGGAGGACTCAAGATGCAGGATGAAGGATTTAATCAGAATAACAAAATAAACAAACACGCAAAAGAAACAATCCACGAGGGGGGAAAACATAACATATACAAGATCAAAACCAATAACGTAAAACAAACCAGGAACAAGGCAGGGACCGCGGCGGGGATCAGAAAACACATGAACGACAACAACACGACACAGGACAGCAAACACACGAGGATTAAATAGGGCACACATGAGGAAGGTAACGAGCGGAGACAGATGGGATCAATTATGGGAAACGAGGGAACAAGATGGGCGGGGTTTCACGATCACAAGACACAACAAAGGGGCAGTGTCAGAGCTCTGTCAACCAACACAGAAACCCAAACTTAAGTGACAGAACCCTGACACGACCCCCCCTCTAAAGGGACACCACCTGGCGTCCCTGCATTGAACACCAAACAAACTAACACAAAACTGAAACATCACCAACAGATATCATAGACAGGACAAGGGGGAAAACAAACCACAGGGACAACTGGAGAAGGAAGACAAACAGGCAAAAGGAAAAAAACAAAAAAAAAACAACAACAACTAAGCAGTCCTCAGCATGAAAGAAAACAAATCTTCATAAAACAGAGTTCAGGGGTGATCAAGCAAAATAAAGAGTCCTCAAAATCCCGCACGAGTTAAAGGTTGGCCGGCGGGGCCGGCAGGGCGAGCAGCGGGCTCTGGGACGGCCTCAGGAGACAGGCCCATGAATGGCGTGGAAAGCGCCTCCACAAGTCCCCAAAAACTCAGATGGTCCAGCCCTTCCATCCCCAACCAGCAAAGAGGCTCATCAAGGGCGCAGACCCACAGATCCTTGAGAGCCGCTTCATTAAGCGTTAAACCCACCGTGGCTCTAATGAAAGTTTGGGCGAACTGTTTCAAGTCTGCCCCTTGCTGGGGGAGGGATCTTAACGCTGAGTACTTAATTGTTTGTGTCGTTCTGTCACGATCTGAATGAGGGAGGACTCAAGATGCAGGGTGAATTATGATCAATTATGGGAAACGAGGTAACAAGAGGGCAGGGTTTCACAATCACAAGACACAACAAAGGGGCAAACTTAAGTGACAGACCCTGACAAAATCAGGTCAGTGTTGATTATGTTCAGTTCAATAACTGTAAAGCTCTTCAGTCGTGCACATAGTACACACAGACTGTGATTGTGCACATGAGTTGTCACAAACTCTTGTGCACTCCACTTACATCTTTTTTTACATCTGTCATGTTTTACATCTGTCACATCTGTGTGTAGTTTGGTGTTTGTGTGGCTGATCATTGGATGTGTGTGTGTAGTAAAAAGTTTTCTTTCAAGTCAAGTCAAGTCAAGTCACCTTTATTTATATAGCGCTTTTTACAATGTAGATTGTTTCAAAGCAGCTTTACAGGAAAAACAATATAAACAAAGTTTGTTTGGCTGAACAGAAGCCCCAAAAGAGCAGGCGAATCAATACAATTGATGAATTTTAAGTGTTAAGTTTCCCCAACTGAGCAAGCCATAGGCGACAGCGGCAAGGAACCAAAACTCCGGCAGGTGACGTAATGAATGAAGAATAGAATGGAGAAAAAACCTTGGGAGAAACCAGGCTCAGTTGGGGGACCAGTTCTCCTCTGGCCAACAGCCAAACCGTGCATGATTATTATACAACAATTCAAGTCCAATATGAAGTCCAATATGGTCCGGTTAGAGATGGGTTCATGATCGTCACATGGGAGGGTCCAGTAGAGTCACGGCCTCCGCAGACACCCCAGGGCAGTGCTGTGCTCGTGTCCAGGTCCATCATCTGATCTGGATACGGCCCGGATCCAGCTGCCCACGGTAACCTCGGAATAAACAGAGACCAATATCAGCGTAGATGCCATTCTTCTTCTGATGTATCGAGTACATCAGGTGTTATGGGAATGTTCCCGGTTCCGGCTTATCTAAATTATGCAGCCTAACAATCATTTTACATGATTTGGATTAAAAATGTATGTATAATGTGTTATGTGTATGCCAGGTTGAAAAGATGTGTTTTTAGTCTACATTTAAACTGACAGAGTGTGTCTGCTTCCCGAACTGTAATAGGAAGACTGTTCCAGAGTTTAGGAGCTAAATAGGAAAAGGATCGCCCGCCAGCAGTTGACTTTGATATTCTAGGTATTATAAGCTGGTCAGTATTTTGGGATCGCAATAGATGTGAAGGACTATAATGTGTTAAGAGATCGCTCAAGTACTGTGGAGCTAAACCATTTAATGCTTTGTAAGTAATTAGCAAGATTTTAAAATGTATTCGGTGTTTAATAGGAAGCCAGTGCAGGTTTGACAGAACTGGGCTAATATGCTCATACTTCCTGGTTCTAGTAAGAACTCGAGCTGCTGCATTTTGGACCAGCTGGAATTTGTTTATTAAGCGTGCAGGGCAACCACCTAGTAAAGCATTACAATAATCTAGCCTTGAACTCATGAACGCATGAACTAACTTTTCTGCATTTGTCTTAGATAGCATATGTCGCAATTTAGATATATTTTTAAGATGGAAGAACGCCGTTTTACAGATGCTAGAAACATGGCTTTCAAATGAAAGATTGATATCAAAGAGCACACCCAGGTTTCTAACTGACGACGAAGACTTGACAGAGCAGCCATCGAGTGTTAGGCAGTAGTCTAGATTATTATGTGCTGAACTTTTTGGTCTAATAATTAGAATCTCTGTTTTTTCAGAATTTAGCAGTAGAAAGTTATTAGTCATCCAATTTTTTATATCGGTTATGCATTCTGTTAATTTAGTGAATTTGTTCGTTTCATCAGGATGAGAAGAAATATAGAGCTGAGTATCATCAGCGTAACAATGAAAGCTAATGCCATGCTTCCTAATAACTGCACCCAAAGGAAGCATGTACAGCAAAAAGCAATGGTCCTAGTACTGAACCTTGAGGAACTCCATACTGAACCCGTGACCGATATGACATCTCCTCATTTACTGCTACAAACTGATAACGGTCAGATAAGTATGACTTGAACCAGGCTAATGCAACTCCACTAATGCCAACATAATTTTCAAGTCTATTCAGAAGGATTTTGTGGTCAATTGTATCAAATGCAGCACTAAGGTCCAGTAACACTAACAGAGAGATACAACCACGATCGGATGATAAGAGCAAATCATTTGTAACTCTAATGAGAGCAGTCTCAGTACTATGATATGGTCTAAATCCTGACTGGAAATCCTCGTAGATGCTGTTTCTTTCTAGAAAGGAACATAGTTGTAAAGATATTGCCTTTTCTAGAATCTTTGACAAGAAAGGTAGATTCGATATCGGCCTGTAATTAACTAATTCTGTAGGATCAAGTTGTGGTTTTTTAATAAGCGGTTTAATTACAGCCAGCTTAAAGGTTTTTGGTACGTATCCTAATGACAAAGAAGAATTAATTATATTAAGAATAGGATCTATGATTTCTGGAAGCATCTCTTTCAGTAGCTTAGTCGGTATTGGGTCTAGCATACATGTTGTTGATTTTGATGATTTAACGAGTTTAGACAATTCTTCCTCCCCAATAGCAATGAAGGATTGGAATTTTTCTTCAGGGACACTAAAATGTACTGTATTTTGGAATATTGTAGTAGACTGTTGCATGTTTATTATTTTCTCTCTAATATTATTAATTTTGCAAGTAAAGAAGTCCATGAAGTCATTAGTGCTGTGCTGATTTAAAGCATCTGGGGTTGAGGCTTTATTTCTTGTTAATTTAGTCACTGTATCAAATAAATACCTAGGGTTGTATTTGTTTTCTTCTAAGAGGGTAGAAAAGTAAGTAGATCTAGCTGATCTTAAGGCCTTTCTGAATGCAATAGAGCTGTCTTTCCATGAAATGCGAAAAACCTCTAGCTTAGTTTTTTTTCCAGCTCCGCTCCATTTTTCTGGCTGCTCTCTTGAGGGCCCGGGTGTGCTCGTTGTACCACGGTGTTGGACTATTTTCTTTAATCTTCTTTAAGCGTAACGGAGCAACAGTGTCTAAAGTGCTGGAAAAGAGAGAGTTTATAGTTTCTGTTGCAACATCAAGTTCTTCTAGGCTATCTGGGATGTTAAGTAGATGAAACTGATCGGGAAGATTATTTATAAAGCTATATTTTGTGTTAGGAGTGATAGTTCTACTATATTTATAACAGGGAGTTAGTTTTTCGACTTTGGCTAATGGTAATCTACACGCAACTAAGTAATGATCTGAGATGTCATCGCTCTGCTGCAGAATTTGAACAGTATCAACATTGATCCCATATGACAATATTAGATCTAAAGTATGATTACGAGAATGAGTGGGTCCTGATACATGTTGTGTAACTCCAATAGAGAGTTCACAAGAGATACGTGACGTTTTGCATGTTATGTGTGTGTTTTGAGAAATGGACCCATAGTTTCATAAACTAGTCCAGTGAGAGCAAATGGTGTTTCTTGGACTGTTGTCATTAATGTAATCTTGGACTGTTGTCATTAATTGTGCTGTTGACATTAATGTGTTAAAATCACCAACTGTAATTATAACCAATAATAATAGTGATGATTGTTTTTGCCAACAACATTTAAAATGCTAATCCTTTCACTTTTGGGAGTAAATAACTAAATTAATCTTAATTTGAATAATTAATGCAAGCCTGACTTTCTTATTAACCATCACATGAGATGCTATTATACTAACGCCTTTAATTATCTAACCAGTCTAATTACCACTGATTGCGTCTGTCCATTTGGGACAGCTTAATATTTATAGAGCAATTCATTCCATTACAATCACTAATATATTGATCCTAGAATTAAGATGTTCAGTAACTCACTGCCGTTCAAATGTTTTAAAAATAGATTGGATGAAAGCTTTAGGACAGATATCGGTCACTGTCAGAATTAATGCAAAAACATTCATTTTAAATAAAGAAATAAATCTCATTTTTACATGTTTTAAATTCCACTAGATGAAAGGCAAACTCACACACACACACACACACACACACACACACACACACACACACACACACACACTCACACACACACACACACACTCACACACACACACACACTCACACACACACACACACACACACTCACACACACACACACACTCACACACACACACACAGTGTTTCTCTGTGTTGATCTAAAGCATGTTGTTCAGTCAAGTCAAGTCAAGTCACCTTTATTTATATAGCGTTTTTTTACAATTCTTGTTCAGTCTGTAATGGCAGATCAGCGCCACCAGAGGGAAGCATCATTACAGCAGAATGCGCATCATCCAATGGATAAAACGTTAAACTTGTCATTTAAAGATGAAAATTATAGTGTATGTTTATTACCAATTCAGAAGGTAAAATGGGCTGAATTTCAAATAATTTCACAACTTTTTGAGTTTTTTGAGTTTGAGTGGATTGTCATTTTACAATGAAATTCATTTTGCAATGAATTTGATGAATTCTGTGAGTTAGTAGGTTTGTGTCTCTCTAAAACAGGGGTGTCAAACTCATTTTGGTCGGGGGGCCGCACACTGCTTAATCTGATGTCAAGGGAGCTGAGCACTAAACTCATAGCAAAATTACATAGAACTAACAATAAGTCCACACGTAAAGTATGTGCAATTTCAAAAATACAGTTTGTGCATTAAAAAAGTACATAAAAAAGTGTCTATTATTTTACAATGATGCAAAGCATTTAGTCACAAATCAAATATCAATTAGTTAAAATTCATTTTCCAAATCTGGTAAGCAATTCTGAACACATGAATTAATTTCACACACTTAAAATCTTAAGTGGCAGCTGTTTTAAAAAAAAGTTTTGTAAAATTTCCAAGTTTATACATAAGTATGTGTGGGTTTTTTATGTAAACAAATTAACTTTATCACTTTGCGAAAACTGCAATTTGTAATTAGAGTTCGCTAAAGACCTGTCGTCAGGATGAACGCTTCTGCTCTCACTGCAGCATCACTGGCCTCTCCGGGTGAAAACAGATCGCTGTTTCCTCAGACCCACCATCATTTCATTTACTTTCTGTATTCTCAGTTGTCCGTGCAAGCTGTTGTATTTCTCGCCATGCTGAGTTTTATGGTAATCATGCAGTTTAGGTGCCTATATTAAAACGGTCACAGATCGTGTAATTTCAGACGGCTGGCATAACTTCTTAGATCCGAACGACAGGGAGATCCACACGAACAACGTCGAGAATATGTGGATGCGTGCCAAACGCGAACTTAAAACACAGTTTGGCACGTCACGCATCCTATTTCCATCCTCACGAGTTTGTGTTCCGAAATCGATTGTGAAACGATGATGTTTGCAGCAGCATTATCTGCTATAGCTGCCAATTATCCCGTGTAGATGTTGGGTTAAAAATATTTTGTTGCTTTCTTTGACCATTTATGATTATCTTTAAATCCCTATTGCTTATTTCACGAGTTCACACTTACGAATGATTCAGGAGCAATAAATGGTAAGCATATTTGGCGTGCTGTCCGAGGAGAGGGCTCCGAGCTCGGTATTCAGCCCGAACCTGGAGCACTCCCCCCGTATCCTGGCTTGATAGGAACGATTAAGTGTGAGGAGTTGGGGTGGTGGAGGGATGCCGAAAAATATCAGAGCTGTAGGTGAGTCAAACATGTCTATATATACGTACTTCCTCTCCTGCTGATGTTAATAAACTTTGTTAATAAAACATCATTTAGTGTTTTTTGAGTATACGCTCCTAAACTGCATGCTTACCGGTTTTATAGTGACGCCGAATATTATATTCCTTAAGCACCGAAACTTGCTGCAGCACACCAGCACACGGGTTTCCCATTCACCTCCGTGAACATATAGGAAGAGGTTCATTTTTCTTGACAAATCCGCCACTTTGTGTCCACTTTTCTCTTTTTTGACGAAGATATTTCGATGATGAGGTTGCCAGGGCCAACAGGAAAGCACGTAAACTGACGGAACTAAACGCCACTCAGACCCTGAAGCTCAGTGCTGCCATCTGCTGTTAGTTCTGCCGAAAAAAAAAAAAGTTCATATTGCAGATTTATCTCCCGGGCCGGACTGAACCACCTGGCGGGCCGGATCCGGCCTGCGGGCCGTACGTTTGACACCCTTGCTCTAAAACATTCATCATTGTTATGATTCAAATTATGTTGATTCATAATATGAAAATGTTGACCATCAATGATCACATTATCTGTGTTAAAGTGTCATGGCAGTATTTCACACTTTTATTCCAACACAAGCTGTTGTTCCGTATTTCTGGACCGAGCGTCTGGTCTGCTCCCACACTTCATGCGTTCAGTATAATGATGAATCCAGAGGTCACGACCCGATCCACATCCAGTCATGAGATGAGTCTCATCCATCAGGAGGAACTGCAGATACATTGTGGTATTCTTTATGACTTCTGGGAATGAACACTTCAGAGTATAAACCAGAAATTAATGTTCTTTGATTCACATGAGATAAACTTCAGCCGCCAAAACCTGACACAAATGAGCAGTGATTTAATACAGAGCGCCGGCCAGGAACCACAGAAGCACTTTAGACTGAAATACAGCTGTGTGTGTGTGTGTGTGTGTGTGTGTGTGAGTGAGTGTGAGTGTGAGTGTGAGTGTGTACGTCTATGTGTGTGTAAGAGAGAGAGTGTGTGTGTCTATGTGTGTGTGAGAGAGAGAGAGAGAGAGAGTGTGTGTGTGTGTGTGTGTGTGTGTGTGAGAGAGAGAGAGAGTGTGTGTGTATGTTTGTGTTAGATTACTACATGCAAAGTTACAGATAAAGGTTTCAAGGATAAAGTCAGTGACATCAGATTGTGTTTTTATTGTGCTAGCAAGAGTATTTAAATGACTTGAAATCAAAATAAAAAGCTTTATTGTTACTTTCCTTAAAACAACTTAATCAGAGCAGATTTCTTAACAAAATAATTACTGTCTAAATGCACAAATTTAAAGAGCCTGTCTGTATTGGTTCACTATCATTACTAAAAAGGTTTCTCAGTGTGTGTTCAAATTGTGGTCTATCATAATAGTAGTTCAAATGATTTTGCATGTTACCCCTCTATTCCACAAACTTAATATATTGTTCCCTTATAATCCCACACACAGGTGTGCCGATGGCTGACGAATGATGTGCGCTGGCTGGAGCTGTTTGCTGGAGAACGATGTTTGTCGGCTGTCTGTGGATAATTCATCTGGAGGGTTTCCAGGTCTGTTACAATGATGCTCTTAAACCTATTAAGCTCCAAATCCCACATACAGGACATTCAATAGCTCAGAGAGTCCATCTGATACCTCACACTGTTACTTCACTCTTCCTCAGCTCGACACGGTCAATATTGTGGCGCCAGACGGACAGACCTCCATCACTCATCAGCAGGCCTTCTGCTCGCTGCCTCTCCGTTCTCATGCTGGAGCTCAGACTGACCATATTAACTCGACTGACCCGTTAACCGTACGCTTAAACCCCTTCACACAGCGTAACACAAGGCCAAGTGTTTGTTTTGAGACCAAAGCTGGATTTTAAATATATCAGGGTTCTGTCGCTTCGGTTGTGTTTTCTAGTTTTTCTGAGCTCTTACACTGCCCTACAGTCGTGTCTTTGTGTGAGCGTGTGTCTTCAAGTGTCGAGTCGCACGCTCCCTTGTCTGTGAAGCGTCTTTTGTGGGGAGCATGAGGTTCGATCCAGACACTTTTGTCTGGTTCTGTTTTGTTTTTTTGTTGGGATTCAGACATTCATGGCCCATGTATTTGTCCCTTTGACTCTGGACAATGACGCTCTCGCGTCTGCATGTATTGCTGTGAAGCATGCGGTTGCTGTTTGCATTGGCCACATGCTTTCATGTTGTGTTTTGTGTTGCACGCAATTTGTGTTTTCACTTGCTGCGCTCTGTCTCGTCTCGTTTCACGTGGACACGCGGCTTATGCGCGTTCACAGTGGCTGCATGTTCATGTCTTGTCAATTGAGTAACCCTGGACGTCTTGTTCCCTTGTTTTGTTTAATTTGCCCCACCTGTCCTCCCTCATTGATCTTGCCTCATGTGTCACTATTTACTCCCTTCCTGTTTGTTGTCCTGTGCTGGTTCGTTGTCATTTATGACTCTGTTTTGCTGTCCTGTTCCAGTCGTGTTTTAGCTTTCACTCTAGTCAAGTCTAGTTCGGTTTGTCTTGGTTAGTTTTTTCCCCCTCAGAGTGGTTTCTGTTGTGTTTTTTTGTTTTTATTATAATAAAATCCCCAATCTCCTGAATATTGAGTCCTCGTCTCACCCCTTCATCCCTTACTGCAACCCGTGACCATAAAATACAAGTTTTATTTTTTGTTTATTCCATCTGCGTCTGTTTGTGCTAAAATGGCGGCGCGTGCACACGCAGCGGCTTCTCTCTCTCCCGACAGTTCGGTGTTTTCATGTTTTTTGTCGTGTAAATCACAGTGTTTTTGCACGTCCTTGTCGCATCCACTCGTCTGCAAACACAGCTACAGACGTGAGTTTCTGCTCGAGGTTGGAAAGACTTCAGTTTCCAATCCAAGCTCGGCGCTCGTACAAGAACTGCGGGACCATGGTCTTCTCCGGAGGCCTATTCCATCACCGTCCCCCACTACTGCACCTCCCCCACAGTGGACGCGCCACAAACGGTGCGAGAGGAAACAGAAGAGGGGGAAGCGCGGAGGTATCCGGGTTAGATTAACGGCTAACCCACACAAACCTGCTATCCCCACCATCATCGTACGCTAACGTACGCTCGTTGGATAATAAACTGGACGATCTTCAACTTTTTTGCTCTACTCAGAAGTCTGTAAGAGACTGTTGTGTTTTTGTGTTTACGGAAACATGGCTCAACAATAGCGTTCCGGACTCCGCCATTCAGCTCGATCGGCTCACATGCCATCGCGCGGACAGAGTGCTCGTCGAGGGAGGTAAGACCCGCGGCGGCGGACTCTGTGTTTACACCAATGATGCGTGGTGCCGCGATGCTGTTGTAGTCTGCAAACACTGCTCACCCCTGGTGGAGTTAATGATTATTAAGTGTCGGCCTTTTTATCTACCGCGGGAATATACAGCTATTATACTAGTTGCTGTATATATCCCCCCCAGCTCCAACAACAACAACAGGAGTGAGGCACTTAATAATCTTTATAAACACATCAGTGATCAGCAGACAGCCCACCCGGATGCTTTTCTCATCTTGGCTGGGGATTTCAATCATGCTGACTTTAAGAGTGTGTTTCCAAAAATTCATCAGCATATTGACTTCCCGACACGTGGAAATAATACTCTGGACTTAGTGTACACTACTCAGAGAGGTGCTTACAAAGCCCTTCCCCTCCCCCACCTTGGTGCTTCAGATCACATCACTGTATTGTTATTGCCAGCATACAGACCTCTCGTGAAAGTCACCAAACCAGTCCAGAAGCAGATTCAAGTCTGGCCTGAAGGGTCATCAGTGGCTCTTCAAGACTGCTTCGACACCACGGACTGGGACATGTTCAAACAGGCTGCAACCTACCACAACACCGTAGACCTCCAGGAGTACTCTGAGACTGTTACTTCTTACATCAACAACTGCATTGAGGATGTAACAGTCACAAAGACCATCACCATCTGGCCCAACCAAAAACCGTGGCTGACAGGGAATGTCTACAGTCTTCTGAAGACGCGTAACGCTGCCTTCAGAGCTGGAGATGAGGTGGGCCTGAGGACAGCAAGGGCCAACCTGTCACGCGGGGACTACAAACCCCCTGCACGGACGTGTGACAGCACCACCCCCCTACTGAATGAGCTGAACACCTTCTTCGCTCGCTTTGAGGCACACAACAGCACCACTGCACAGAAGTCACCACCTCCTACCGATGACCAGATGTTGACACTGCCCAGGGACAGCGTGAGTAAATCCCTCAGCAGGGTCAACGCACGCAAAGCTCCGGGTCCTGACAACATTCCTGGACGTGTATTGAGAGACTGTGCAGAGGAACTCGCTGATGTCTTCACAGACATCTTTAACATCTCGCTGAGTCAAGCTGTTGTCCCCACCTGCTTCAAAGCGACCACCATCATTCCTGTCCCTAAAAAATCATCTCCATCCTGCTTCAATGACTACCGCCCAGTCGCACTTACCCCCATCCTTATGAAGTGCTTTGAGCGGCTAGTCATGCACCACATTAAATCTGTCCTCCCCCCCTCCCTGGACCCCCACCAATTTGCATACCGGTCAAAACGCTCGACCGATGACGCCATTGCCACTGCTGTCCATTCAGCACTCACACATCTGGACAAAAAAGACACGTATGTCAGAATGCTGTTCATTGATTTTAGTTCAGCTTTCAATACAATCATCCCTCAACAGCTCACCCAAAAACTGTCTCAGCTGGGACTCAGCACTTCGCTGTGCAACTGGCTGCTGGACTTCCTGACGGGAAGACCTCAGGCAGTACGGGTCGGCAGCAACACTTCCAGCACCATCATTATGAACACTGGAGCCCCTCAGGGTTGTGTGTTGAGCCCCCTCCTCTTCACTCTGCTGACCCATGACTGCACACCCATACACAACAGCAACCCATTCTCTTCATCAAGTTTGCGGATGACACGACTGTAGTTGGTCTCATCACCAACGGCGATGAGACAAACTTCAGGAGTGAGGTGAGCCACCTGGTCAGGTGGTGCGGCGACAACAATCTCTCTCTGAACGTGAAGAAGACGAAGGAGATTGTTGTTGACTTCAGGAGATTGCACACCCAGCACCCTCCTCTGACCATCAACGGTGCGACCGTGGAAAGAGTGAGGAGCACCAAATTTCTGGGTGTGCATATCACAGAAGACCTCTCCTGGACCACCAACACCACAGCACTGACCGAGAAAGCACAGCAGTGATTCTACTTTCTCCGCAGGCTGAAAAGAGCCGGAGTCCCAGCCCCCATCATGCACACCTTCTACAGAGGCACCATCGAGAGCATTCTGACCAGCTGCATCACTGTGTGGTATGGCGCATGCAACACATCCTGCCGAAAAGCACTTCAGCGCATAGTGAGAGCAGCTGAGAAGATCGTTGGTGTCTCTCTCCCACCCCTCCAGGATATTTATAACTCCCGCCTCTCCCGCAAAGCCCTCATCATTGCGAGAGACCCCTCCCACCCATCCCAGAGCCTCTTCAGTCTGCTGCCATCAGGGAGGAGACTACGCAGTCTCCAGGCAAGGACCAGCCGACTGAAGAACAGCTTCATTCCCCAAGCTGTCAGGGCATTGAACTCCCTCCCGTCTCTGCCCCTTTTCCTCTCTTTTGCCCCATGCACCTGACCCCCCCCCCCCCCCCCCCACTACTATTGTTTGCACTGTCTTTTCCATCGCGACTTTATCTCTTTATTTCCTTAATCTATTTTACTTTATTTTATCTATTATTATTTATTTATTTTTATGAGATTTTAACTTTCAAAAAAGCCTTTATCAAACAATCATTCATATTTGTTTTGATAAGCATTGCACTTCCAGTAAAAAGATGGTTAAAAAGGTACTATATTTCTAAAAATTTCTAGTTCTTTCAATTCTGTTTCCTACATCTGAATTGCATCATGTTTTCTACCTCAGTCCAAATTCAGTTTAAATTCTAGAACTGAATGAGATGCACAGTTTTAGTTGTTTTAGTTTACTGTGTGTGGTTGTCAAGGTGTTGCTATGCAGAACCTGGGCATGTCTGTGCTTTTGCTGCGCTGTTTCTATGTGGTTGTCAGGGCATTTGCTTAAGTGAATCGAGTCTGTCCAATACTCTGGCCTGTAGAGTTACTACACAAAAACTATTTTTAGTTCAAATATGAATGAAGAGTTTTCTTTTGCCAGAGATGTCTGTTGTTTTGCAAGTTGTGTGTGTGTTTTGTGTATTTGTGTGTAGAGTTCTGGGAATTTCAAAATTTCACAAGCATTTTCAATTTATAAATTTGTCATCTGGAAGAGAAGCATGCACAAGTTTTTGTGCAAACATTAGTTCTCTGAATCACATATGCTTATTTGAGAAATTGTTGAGAGATCAAATGTAGGACGGTTTCTAGGCAACATTTTATAAATGAGGACCTGCTTCAATTTTTCGCTATTATTAATAGATAAGGTTAACTTAGCAAACACCACTCACAAATTTCAAAATGTGACTTTTTCTAAGCAGAAAAAGTGATGGAGGCGGGGCGATTCTGTACAGCTTGTCCTAATGTAATAGTTAGCATTTTTGGAATCGACTGGACTGTGGAGAGGAGTGTGTGTGTGTGTGTGTGTGTGTGTGTGTGTGTGTGTGTGTGTGTGTGTGTGTGTGTGTGTGAGAGAGAGAGAAAGAGAGAGAGGGAGAGAGAGAAATGAGCTGTGTCCAGAGACTGTGAAATCATTACGCTGGCGCCAGTTATCAGGATACCATCTCACAGTGACCACGAACTTCACACACATACATACACGCAAACACACACACACACATACACACACACACACACACACACACACAGACTTGTTTACCTGGTTATGATAGTTGCATTAACATTGTTGTCTTCCTCATTTATGTTGAGTTTTTGGCTGTTATAAAGTCGCTTACAGCTACAGTTATTACAGTACTTCTGTACAGCATCATAAACATGCCGACAGCTGACTCATCCATCTCATCTGCCTGATATTCAATGATCCTGAGACACACTAAAGTCACAGCTAAAGGAACACATCTGATGGCTCAATCATTATGATGCTGTAATACAGTTACAACAACTGAAAGATCATTTAGACTCCAAAACACATCCTACGGTTAGATAACTGAAAGTTTGTAGGTTACAACCCCATAATGGCTGCTCAATGATTCATCTCCATTGAGTCCTTGATGAAGGCACTTAAATGAAAAGCTCCACTTAAGGAAATTGTCCCTGTAGAAAGAGAATGTATTTTTTACACACACACACACATACAGCAGACTACTCGTAAGTCATTGTCTGCAGGCAGGGTGATGGCTCCACCATGGTCAGACAGAGGGATGATAGTATCTGGTGGAGAAGAGGGATCCACCAGTGGCTGGAAGTGGAGCCAGGGATCCTCTTAACTGGGCAGATCCAGAGACCGGAAGACCCAAGACAAATTCACATAAAGATTTGATGGAGAGTTGATGGACTCAGTCCTCATGTCTGATGGCTCAGACTCCAGGTTGATGGTGGACTCAGTCTTCATGTCTGACGGCTCAGACTCCTGGTTGATGGTGGGCTCAGTCCTCATGTCTGACAGCTCAGACTCCAGGTTGATGGTGGGCTCAGTCTTCATGTCTGATGTCCGAAGTGCTGCCAGTCCTCGCTGACGGGTCAGTCTTTCCTGAGCATTGGCGGGTGGCAAGATCCGAATGCTCATTCTGCTGAGTCCAGTTATGGTCGTTGCGTTCTGTCAGGGATTTGAAGGACGAGGACCCAAATGCAGAAAAGACTGGACTTTATTAGAAAAAATAAAGCAAAGATGAAACAAAACAACCCCGAGGGGGCAAACAAGACTAAACTAAACTGGGCTAGAACAACACTGGGTAGGACTGATCACGGCTGACACAGGGAAAGACAACGCAACGACACAGGACGGCAAACACGGGGAGATTGAGTAGACAGGACGAAGGTAATTAATGGAGAAACACAGCTGGAATAAAATCAAACTAATGACAATGAAACAAGACGGGCGGGGTAACAGACAAGACATGAACATGAAGCCAATTACACAAAGACGACGCGCAGCTGGCGACAAACCAAACTGCGCGTGACAAAACAAGCATGCGGCCGATGGAATGCGAACCGCGTGCCAAACACGGACGAGAGGAGGCGCGGCTCGCGCAACGCTTAAAACCGCGCCCACTCACAAGACGTAGAGCTCGCAAGAACGAGTGTAAACACCTGTTCTCGTGAGCTCACGACAAGGACGAACAAAACGAGTTATGAATGCCCGAATCCCGATCCAAAACCTCTCGGGATCAGACATCATAACTCGCACATAAGACGTTACACAGACAAGCGCGCGCACAGCTCGAATACTCGAGGCCATGCGCACACACATCAGACACGAGACAATACGGTAGTGTCAGAGCTCTGCCACAAAACCAAGAAATGACTAGACTGAATGTGGCAGAACCCTGACACACCCACATTATATTTTAATCAATCCATCAGAGTCATCATCTTCTCTGTCTGAATTGAACAGCTGGGTAATTTCAGCATCAAACATGCAGGTCTTGTACCGAAATCTGATTGCCCCTCACAAATCTGACTCCCCCCCTCGTGTGCATTCATTAATAGTTGCTTCCTTCAGCATATTCGCTTATCAATCAATATATTTGTCCACACAGCAAACACCCAGAATGTGCAAACACCCACCCATCAAGTGAAAAAATGCACAAAATGTTTTGCTGGTGTCTTTATCTCTTATCCTGACGAAGCTCAGGCAGTTTACAGTTTCAATCCATCTGACATGTTTTTTTGCATCCTTTTGTCATGGTCTTGTCTCGCGTTGTACCCTTCCAGGTCCCTTTATGTATTTTCCAGGTCCCTTTATGCATCTTCCAAGTCCTGCATGCTCCTGTTTGTGTCTTATCTCAATCCTAAATCTCCTCAGCTGTTCCCTTGTTGTTCCCGTGTTTGATGTTATATAGCTTCCTGTGCTCCTTTATCTTTGTCGGTTGTGAACGTTTCTTGGTTCGTGTTACATGAGGAGTGTGGATGTTCCTTGTTTCCACTAAGAAGTGCCGTATCTGTTGTATTTCAGGTATTTGGTTTTCATGTTTCCTGGAATAAAGCTCTTATGTTTGGAACTTATTCTCAGAGTCCAGCTCCTGCATTGCACTTGTTCCCATTGGATGAAACCTTTATACATATTATTTCATTTTCTATTTATTAATTTAAGTGTACTCAAAACTTCAGTGCACGTTCTAGGTGTTTAATGTGTGAAAAAAATTGATAAGGGAATATGCTCAAGGAAGCCTGTATTAATGAATGCATGCGACAGGGAGTCAGATTTCGGTGCAACACCTGTTTCATTCTCAGCAGCAGCAGTAGTAAAGCCCACTGAAGCTAAGCAGGGCTGAGGCTGGTTAGTTCCTGGATGGAAGAATCCTGGGAATGACTAGGTTGCTGCTGGAAGAGGTATTAGGAGGCCAGCAGGGGGCGTCACCCTGTGGTCTGTGTGGGTCTGGTGTAACAAACAAATGTCCATCATGGCTTCCTAAGCATCCCCTTTCTCTGATTGGCTTCATCACTCTCCACCAATAAAGCTGGTGTGTGGTGAGCGTTCTGGAGCAATATGGCTGCCGTTGCATCATCCAGGTGGATGCTGCACTCTAGTGGCGGTTGAGGAGATTCCCCCGTCCATGTAAAGCACTTTGAGTGTTTATGATAAAGCGCTATATAAATGTGATGAATTATTATTCTTATTAACCCTACCGGAGGCGTGGCGGAGGTAAGCGTACGGACTGTATGTAATGTTCTGTGATTGGTTTATTGCTGCCAGCATACATACTGTACGTATTACATCCCTGTGTCCGCGGGAAATGGTCTGACAGTCAATCAAGCAAAGCGCTTATCAAAATCGCACAACAACAATTTTACAGATTTTGAAACTCAGTCCACACATAATGCACACCGGATTATAAGGCGCATGTATGATTTTTGAGAAAATGTAAGGCTCTTAGGTGTGCCTTATAGTACGGAAAATACGGTAGTTTAGTTTATTCTGTCCTCCCTCCACTTCACAAATGTAATCAAAGTTTTGAAAGTGTATACCTTATTTGTGAAAATAGTACCAAAGCAAATAAAAAATACGTAATAATAAGGAGATGAAATGTAATATAATATTTCAATTCAATAAAAATATCAATAAACATTATAATTTTTGATACTATGAAATACTATAAATATGAATAACACTGCACAGGTATTGAGAGACAAAAGCGTTGTGAGATACATTAAAACCGGTTAATTCTAAATCAAACAAAGCAGTTTGTGCTGGAGCAGAACACCTCACATTAACCTTTTTCCTAAGCCTAACCCTGACTATTCTCGCATACACACACGCTATAAATATAATACAGTGGAGTTTGGTTATGTCGACGGTCTCATAATAACAGGCGGAACACAGACGTGAGTAGCTGGTTTTTATTAAACAGGGAGGGTAGCAGACTGAGGGCAGTAAACTGAAGAGGTGGCAGGACACAGATGAAGAGACAATCTTAACTGAAATCTTAACTGAAATCTTAACTGAAGACAGCAGGGCAGAGAAACGAGACCAGACACTAAATGTAGCGTGAGGGGTGGTGATATAGTGCAGGAGATTGACAACTGGTGTTCAGTATTCAGGTGATTGCGATCGTGTGAATGAGTCTGGTGCTGGGGGCGTGGCTGAGCCTGTGAGAGACAGGCTTTTGCAGGGTTGCAAAAAAGCGTCAAGATAACCGTTTAGCAAGATAACCTACACCCAATATGGCAATTTATTTGATGAAGCGATCGGCATGCTGTAAAAATGTACATACACTGTATATGTTTGCTAACAACAAAAGGCATATGTGCAGCAACTAACAGCAGAGATTTACAAAACCTTTCATTATATTCTCCAACATTGCAAATACAATTTCGCTCACAGAGTAAAGAATCATAACATATTTGTGAGGTCATCACGCTGTAGTAGATTGATACTTTCTTGTGTTCTCCCTGTCTAATGTGCTTTCTCAACAAATTCGGCTTCATCCCGTCTTTTAGCAACCTTCAATCCGTTCTTCAATCCGCAGCAGCGCTGAGCAGAGCTCACGTCAGAACATAAGCAGGGTGTGTGTGTGTGTGTGATCAGCCAGCAGCGGCTTCCCGCACATGCGCGATTCATTTGCACATGGAGGAGTGAACATCTCCTGCTCTGTCTGCATCTGGGCTGCTGCGCGAGGACCGGGCCGCCTGTGAGTGCTTTGGGATGGGGATGCGGCAGCACTCGCTTCTCCTTGAGAAGAGTAAGAACAATATGTGCTTTCACTTCAGAGAGTCCAAAAGTCTCCAATAACTCCAGATAAAGTCGTTAGATTTGTCGCTAGTCGATTTTTGAAGATTTGTGCTAGGCGACAAAGGCGGCAAGTTAGCAACACTGACCGCGATCCACGTGCAACGCAAACTCAGCGCATGCGCACTGAACTCTCAGTCACGAGAAAACCATGTGCACCTCTTTTGTGCTCGAGATATTAGATTTCGGCGACATAAGAGAATCGAAATTACCCACAAGAAAATATTAAGACAAATAGGGAGTTTGGCGGTTCCACCTCAAAAACATCGACATAATAGTATTGGCGAGTTAACCGTGAGTCGAGATAAGTGAACTCCACTGTACTTTAAATGTTATCTTTTCAGCATAACTTTCACATTTGAGTAGATTTTGAGAGTGTGGCTGCATGTAGCTCTCGTTCAAAAGCACTGATCATGTCAGCACAGGATTGAGGCAGAATCTCTGCTTAAGAGAGAATCTGTGGGTGTGTGTGTGTGTGTGTGAGAGAGAGAGATAGAGAGAGAGTCTGTGTCTGTGTCTGTTTGTGTGTTTAAAAACAGGAATCACATGTGTGTGCTGTATTTGTTTAAAATCAGATGAGCTTGATCTCTGTCTGACGCCGCTGTGACTGGCACATCTCGTTTATCTGAGTAACGCTTACAGTGTTTGTTTATGTAATATAAGCCCGTATGAACCTACTGACCCTTTCTGTTTACTTGAAGTACATGTGAACATTAATGGGAGATGATGTTATTTAAGATTATATTTTAGGAGTGCAGAATTATGGATGAGCTCATACAAGAGCAGTTACATTAAAATAACTGCATGTGAGAATGTATATCAGGCCTATGGTGCACTTGATGACCTGCTCACACACACACACACACACACACACACACACACATACACACACAAACACTCAAACACACACTCAAAATCACACTCACTCACTCTCACACACTCGCATACACACACATACACACACACACACAACTGGACTTTAGTGGAAAGATTGAATCATATTCAAAAGTTTACGAGAAAAACATTTCACAAAAAAATACACAAGTTAATTTAAAACAACATGTGTAGTAAAAAGAAAAACAAAAAGGTATTGTGCCTCTTTGTGCTTGTCAAACAATGTCAAAGAGCTTAATAATACGTAAAGAATGCGTTTCCATTGGTCTCAAGCAGCTGCTGACCGTCTGCAAAGGATGGGATTTAAATTCCACGGTTTTATGACCAAAAGTAAGAACTGACCCTTTCTTCACATTAATTCATAGATATTCCTTACTGTGAATAAACTTGTATCTTTCCAGGACATTGTGTGTATTAGTGCTGTTGTGTATATGGTGTGTGTATTCATGTATACTGTTTGATGCCTGTGTTAGATCAGATTTAGAAAAGAATGTACCACTTTCTCTTACTCTTTCTGCCATAATCACGTGAGACTTGCACAATCATGCATCTCATTTCCCTACGGGATCCGACATTCTTTCTTTAGTCCGAATTACAGTGTTGTGATTATTTGATTAATCAAGACCACATATATATCAGTCTTGGTATCTATGAACTTGCTTTTGATGACCAGCATGATCATATATATTATATGTTGATATCTATGCTACATATTAGCATTACATGAGTCTTGAATAGTTAATTTAGCAGCATCCAATCCATGTATATATACAAATCGTGACAAACTCTCCCTCTGAAAGCTTGAGCTACCATTGGTCACTGACCTCTGGGAAGAGACACCATTCCCAAAGGATAAAAGTCAGATCCCACCATTCTTGCTCTCCATTCCTTTCCGTCTCTCGCCTGAACCAGGCCGTAAAGCCTGCGACCAGTCATGTGCTTTTCAGGGGAGAAGAGAGCATATTGAGCCATGCACAACTCCCTCAAGTCAGATTAACATCGACAAAGTAAAGTAGAGAGTGTTGTTTACAACGCCATGGTTATGGGTTCAATCCCAGGGAAAGCAAGAACTGATTCATTGTGTTTCTTGAATACAATGTAAGTCGCTTTGGATAAAAGTGTCTGCCAAATGCATAAATGTAAATGCAAAGTACATTATGATTTGTGTGGAATGATTTCCTTTTTCTGTGGAAAAGTCCTAACGCTCAGCATCTTCAAATGCATTTTTACAGGAAATATCCTAAACACAGCCTCTCACAAAGCCCGTCACCCCTTCACTCGTTCATTCTCTCAGCGTCGCTCGGTTTGGCTGCATCATTCACCACAGTGATACTTTTATAAGTGATTTACAGCGGTTTTACCTAGTGTTGTTAACATTAATTGCGATCGCTATTGTTCACGTAGTGAAATATACACGTACAGAACAGCATGTAGACAATTGGGGAAAATTGTTTCTGTGTACGAGAATTTTGAGTTACGAGTTCTTGAACTGAATTAAACTCGTAAACCGAGGTATTACTGTATCTTTCATTTAATGAGGTGCTTTGAGAATAAAGCTGATGATTCTTGTCACTGGGTTTAAATTACTCTTTTTCCATAAATTTATTTTCTGTTCCTGTTTAATCCACTTTCACGGTTCATTCCCCATGTATGAATGTTTTGTGCATATGTGTTTATTTAGATTACTTATGTGTTTATTAACTAAATCACAAACTTCTGTGACCACAACAAATATAGATTATTTTTAAATTCAATAGAAAAATCAATAGACAATCAAACAATCATTACTGAGTGTTTACTGGCTGAACACAGTTATAGATTATCATATTAATTAAACAAATATGTATTATTAATTATAACGAGTCCTCATCAATTAATCATATTTCCTTTGAGCAAACTTGCTATATCATGATATGAGCCTTTTCAGATAGAACAAATTAATCCACAGGAAGGTCATGAACTCTGAACTCTGCCACACCCTTGATCACTCACACACACACACACACACACACACACACACACACACACACACACACACACACACACACACACACACACACACACACACACACACACACAGTGTTTTACAGAAACTTAGATTGTAATGTTTGTCTTTCTTTCTATTTTTTGCATTCAGCATTTCTGGAACTTTCTGTCATGGGTTCATTGGAAATTTTAATTCCAGTCATTTGTCTGTTTGATGTGGGAGTTTATTACTTGTTTTCTTTTTTCTGTTCCACTCCCTCCAGTTGAATGCAGAGTCAGGTCAATGTACAGCCACTGGATGTGGGAGTTGTAGGGTGTGTGTATGAGTGTGTGTGTGTGTGTGTGTGTGTGTGTGTGTGTGTGTGTGTGTGTGTGTGTGTGTGTGTGGGTGTGGGATTTATCGCTCAATACACTACCCATCAAAATCAAAAATCAATTTACTCTCGATGTGTTTTGAAGTGCTGATCATAACCAGCACCGTTAAACACAAACATAAACTCAGCTCCGGCCTGTCTGTCAGCGCTGTATATTAAATATAGGCTATGTTTAGGTTATTATTACAACTACTAAATTTGTTTAAAAAATGCAAATTTAAAACTAAATTCCATATTAGTAATTCATACACAGTAATTCATACCTAATTTATACACAGGATTAAATGCATTTTGCAAGTATGTCTGCATTTTTTATATTTGTTAAAATATCTTAATATTGAGGTTTGGAAACATTATTGTTCTTTTTCTGAAGGAACCAATTTATTTATTTATACATTAATTATTTATTACTTTTTAACAATTATTATTAACAATTAAAAATCCCTAACTACTTTATAATTATATAAATGTCACAGTAAATGCTGTTTGTTTGTTGATATGCTGTGCTTGTCTCAGTTTCACTGAACGATGCCTGATTCTCCCAGGCTCCGGTCACCTGATCAATCTGTGCTCTGATTGGTGCAAGATGTTTACAAGCCGCTTTCCATTGGACAGCCGAGCTGTCAATAACAACGAGGTCCTCGATTGGAGGCGGGGCTTGTCGTTCTGCGCTGTCAATCAAATGCCTGTCGATGTTCCCTGTGGAAGTTTAGAAACAGAATAAACCGGCAGAACGGTGCGAAACTGAGTACAAGTGGGCGAAGATAAGCTAATAATAAGTAGTTAAATCAAATAATATTTCTTGTTTTATTTATTTTGCGGTGGTCCTTTGGGCGTGGTCACGTGATGCCTGTTCGTGTGGCCTCAGCGCGGCATGTTTTGACCAATCAGAGTCACTCAGCGCGGTGGTTTCGACCAATCATGCGTGATTAGTGACTGGTCGTTTTAAACATCATGTGTTAAGTGATGTACAGTGATGGCGGAGTGCAGATAATGTGCTTTCCACCTACCAGTCCTGGCGAAAAACGCATACAATATACTACAGGTTTGAGTTATAAATCGTTTGCAGTAAGACAGAAACAGGCGTGGGTTTTGCCGCGCGCCCCCTGCCGGAAAAACGCCGAACTACAACCGGCGCTGAATGATGGAAAACAGGAGGAGGAGTGCAGGAAAGGAGGAGGAGTGGAGGAGAGCAGAAACCCAAACACTCGGCGCTGTTCGCCATGTTGTGTTGAGGAAACAGAGAGAATATAGACACACGTCTTCATCTGTGGATTTATCCTGATCCACTGCAGTGTCTGTCACTGATCCCGGATCAGGATTTCACGGGAATATTCTTTAACGGACACTATCAAACACAGTTTTATTCGCTGTAGATGCTGCTGTTTTTGGGATCTGATTTAAAGCCCGAACTGGATTTATATTCGTGTGTTTCGTGTGACTGGGATCATATAAATCTTCAGATTAATTCTAATCCTTTTAGGATGTTTCTGAACCGGAATGGATCATAAATGGGGAATATGTCGATAATCAATACTGATCGATAGTTTCAGGACGGACTGTAATACAGTATGATTGTATTAATGTTAGATATTTCATGCATGCAAACGTCCAGACGGAGGATTTATCAGATCTCCCAAACACTAAAGCTCTCTCCCAGACGTGCACATTGATCCCGAGCTGCTGGCAGGTTTTCCCGGCGGATCAGCGGGTTTGTGTCGGGATCTGGAGATGAGGTCAGGCCTGGCCTGGGCCCTGTTCCTCGTGTCCTGTTCCTCAGGTACGTGATCCCTTAAACACATGCTCATGGATTGGGTTTCAGGCTCCCGGAATATAAAGCTTTTCCTGCTTCTGTTCCGGTGATTGAGCAGATTATGGGTTACTCCATGAGGGTTCATAATTCACTTTATTCACTGCAATATTTGGTCTAAAGAGCTTTTTTAGCCTTTAAATTGAAAAATGTAATTCCATTTTGTTTTAAATTGATTGTTCATTGTAATCTACAGAAACTAATGACATGGAGTCTCTTCTGCTACATTTATCTGATCAAAAATGCAGTAAAACAGTGTAATATTACAGGCCTCGATGAATTATTCCAGGGTCACTCGCCCTGCAGGACTAGTGACCCTAAAAACTTACTCGCCCTTCACATAAAGCACTCGCCCAGCATTTTAACAGACAAAAATAGTTATTAAAGTAAAAAACACGATATACTGCAAAACCAAATATTTATTGGTTGAATGCAACAAGAACCCAGAAACAATATAATTAATCTGATAGTGAATCTGAAGATCATTTTTATGGAGATAAATTTAATAAATGTACTATATACAAACAATGGGATGCAGCCACGGAGGCGTTATTTACTGGATTTTATTTTCTATATTATAACACCGATGTCCCGCAAATCAGCCCATTTCAAATGATGGAAAAACAAAATACAATCCGCATGACGCTAAATCCAACGCCGATAACAGTAACATTCACTTCGTCCAGCTCAAAGTCAAACATGCTCAATTTCAAACACAATAAGTAATAATTCTATGACGGCTTTGACAAATGTGATGTTACACGAGCAGCTGTTTCTCTGTCTGCCTCAAGCCCGGCTGATGCCCCGCCCCCGGGAGTCATTTACTCCACTGTGATTGGCCCCCGGAGTCATTTACTCCACTATGATTGGCCCCCGGGAGTCTTGTACTCCACTGTGATTGGTTGGCCTGTACAGCTGCAGCTCGCACGAAAAAGGAACCTTTCACACACACACACAACGCGGTAAAGCGCTATTCATTCAAAACTCGTGGGCCACACTTACATTAAACTTTCATATGGTCCCGCGGGCCACAAAATATCGTTTCGCGGGCCGCATGTTTGAGACCCCTGTAGTAAATACTACATTCGTGATTCGTGGTTCAAACTTTAGAACTGAATCGTATATCTGATCGCTACTAGCCCGTCGTCGATTTTCTGCTCTTGTTTGGCATATTTTACGAGTGTTATACGGCCTGAAGTTTTTTCTATGTAGTAACAGTTGAATGATAGAAAAACTGTATTGGAATCTGAAGAATCTAACTCGCCCGACAGGGCGAGTTTTATCAAATTTTTACTCGTCCGAGCCGAGCTTTCACTCGCAAATGCGAGCGGGCGAGTGGATTTGTCGAGCCCTGATATTATATCAGTGTAAAACAGCTGTTTTCTATGTGAATATATAGTAAAGTGTCATTTATTCCTGTGATTAAAGCTGAATTTATTAGATGATAAATACAGTAAAACAGTGTAATATTATATCAGTGTAAAACAGCTGTTTTCTATGTGAATATATAGCAAAGTGTCATTTATTCCTGTGATTAAAGCTGAATTTATTAGATGATAAATACAGTAAAACAGTGTAATATTATATCAGTGTAAAACAGCTGTTTTCTATGTGAATATATAGTAAAGTGTCATTTATTCCTGTTATTAAAGCTGAATTTATTAGATGATAAATACAGTAAAACAGTGTAATATTATATCAGTGTAAAACAGCTGTTTTCTATGTGAATATATAGTAAAGTGTCATTTATTCCTGTGATTAAAGCTGAATTTATTAGATGATAAATACAGTAAAACAGTGTAATATTATATCAGTGTAAAACAGCTGTTTTCTATGTGAATATATAGCAAAGTGTCATTTATTCCTGTGATTAAAGCTGAATTTATTAGATGATAAATACAGTAAAACAGTGTAATATTATATCAGTGTAAAACAGCTGTTTTCTATGTGAATATATAGTAAAGTGTCATTTATTCCTGTTATTAAAGCTGAATTTATTAGATGATAAATACAGTAAAACAGTGTAATATTATATCAGTGTAAAACAGCTGTTTTCTATGTGAATATATAGTAAAGTGTCATTTATTCCTGTGATTAAAGCTGAATTTATTAGATGATAAATACAGTAAAACAGTGTAATATTATATCAGTGTAAAACAGCTGTTTTCTATGTGAATATATAGCAAAGTGTCATTTATTCCTGTGATTAAAGCTGAATTTATTAGATGATAAATACAGTAAAACAGTGTAATATTATATCAGTGTAAAACAGCTGTTTTCTATGTGAATATATAGCAAAGTGTCATTTATTCCTGTTATTAAAGCTGAATTTATTAGATGATAAATACAGTAAAACAGTGTAATATTATATCAGTGTAAAACAGCTGTTTTCTATGTGAATATATAGTAAAGTGTCATTTATTCCTGTGATTAAAGCTGAATTTATTAGATGATAAATACAGTAAAACAGTGTAATATTATATCAGTGTAAAACAGCTGTTTTCTATGTGAATATATAGCAAAGTGTCATTTATTCCTGTGATTAAAGCTGAATTTATTAGATGATAAATACAGTAAAACAGTGTAATATTATATCAGTGTAAAACAGCTGTTTTCTATGTGAATATATAGTAAAGTGTCATTTATTCCTGTTATTAAAGCTGAATTTATTAGATGATAAATACAGTAAAACAGTGTAATATTATATCAGTGTAAAACAGCTGTTTTCTATGTGAATATATAGTAAAGTGTCATTTATTCCTGTGATTAAAGCTGAATTTATTAGATGATAAATACAGTAAAACAGTGTAATATTATATCAGTGTAAAACAGCTGTTTTCTATGTGAATATATAGTAAAGTGTCATTTATTCCTGTGATTAAAGCTGAATTTATTAGATGATAAATACAGTAAAACAGTGTAATATTATATCAGTGTAAAACAGCTGTTTTCTATGTGAATATATAGTAAAGTGTCATTTATTCCTGTTATTAAAGCTGAATTTATTAGATGATAAATACAGTAAAACAGTGTAATATTATATCAGTGTAAAACAGCTGTTTTCTATGTGAATATACAGTAAAGCAGGGGTGTCAAACTCAATTGCACAGGGGGCCAAAATCCCCAAAAACTTTAGGCTGCGGGCCGAACAGGATAAACATTTATTGAAAACACTAAAACTAAACTTTTAAAACTTACCTTTTTTAAATTAGATGTGAATAAAAACAGACAGAAATATTATTCTGGAATAAATCAACTTATACCTTAAATAACTTAAAAATATAAAAATATTTTAAAAATACTTTTTTTTAAATATCCTGTCTAAATGATACAAGTTAGAAATAAAGTAAACAAGTAAGTAAAGTAAAAGTTAAAAGAACAAACATTCAAATTTCTTTACTCTTATGTCATTTTATATAAAACTTAAAAAGATTTATATATAAAAGATTTTGCTCTCCATAAAAATATATCCTGTCAAAATTATACAAATTCAAAATATGGACATGCTGCATAACAAAACCTGGAAATCTAAATACAATTTTTGCTTTTCAGCAATAACAAATCAAATCATTCAGTTGAATTTGCTCTTATGTCATTTGTCTTATAGTGCCGTCTTATTAAATTATTTAATTACTGCCACATTAGCTTCACAAATGAGACACACAGGTATACCGGCAGTATGTCAGTAAACATATACCGTATTTTCCCGCATATAACCCATGGGTTATAGCAGATTTTACAAACTATATCACAATTTTTTTTACACGTAATAATATTTCAATATATTTGTTACGTCCCTAAGGACGTAATGTTTTTTTTATTTTTTGGTGCTGTATTTTCTTTCTGGCGCTTGTACTATCACTCTAACAGCTGGCGCTGATATGCTGTCTGACCTGTCAATCATGCAAGAAGACGTTCTGCCATGAGGGCGGGCTCTTCTCATCCGATGATCAACACCTGCATTTCGCGCACAAGCACTGTGTACCGAGCCTGAACAGTTATGGATAATTGACAATAACAATCGCGCGGTACTAGCGCGAGCGTGAAGCATCATTAGCCACTTCCTGTTTAATACAGGAAGTGTTCGGCGAGTCAGCTGAAGCGCGGGACATCTGGCGGGCCATTAATAAAATGCTCTCGCGGGCCGTACATAATTACACGCCGGGCCGGATGTGGCCCGCGGGCCTTGAGTTTGACACCTATGCAGTAAAGTGTCATTTATTCCTGTGATTAAAGCTGAATTTATTAGATGATACAGTAAAACAGTGTAATATTATATCAGTGTAAAACAGCTGTTTTCTATGTGAATATATAGTAAAGTGTCATTTATTCCTGTGATTAAAGCTGAATTTATTAGATGATAAATACAGTAAAACAGTGTAATATTATATCAGTGTAAAACAGCTGTTTTCTATGTGAATATATAGTAAAGTGTCATTTATTCCTGTGATTAAAGCTGAATTTATTAGATGATCAATACAGTAAAACAGTGTAATATTATATCAGTGTAAAACAGCTGTTTTCTATGTGAATATATAGTAAAGTGTCATTTATTCCTGTGATTAAAGCTGAATTTATTAGATGATAAATACAGTAAAAAAGTATAATATTATATCAGTGTAAAACATCTGTTTTCTTTGTGACTATATGGGCCATTCTACAGAATTGGTGACTTTTGGTGTCCCCCATCCAAAAAACACATTTGACAAGCATTTAAATATTCAAATCTTAGATGTTTACTAAGATCCTTAAATTATTTATTGAAACGCACAATAATATTTAAAATATTTAAAAGCTTTATATTTATAATATCATCATGTATTGGGTACTTTCAATTAGGAGGTGGCTGTCCCAAACCCTTACATGCAAATTTCAACTAGTGAAAATTATATTTAAATATTTTTTGCAATTTTTTCCATTCTTGTTTTTAAACGCATCTTTTTGTTTGTTTTAAAAAATGAAGTTAAAATTGTTTTAAATTTTATTTTATTTTTAAATCATGAATCTTTATGTAAAAAAACATGTCCCGTATTTTCATGTCACTACCAAAACACTGAATGTTTTAGTCCATTGGGTGAGACTGATTTTAACCACAGCCCTACATTTTTGATCAGGAAATATTCCCATGTCCCTCTCTCTCATATGCTTTATGGTGAGTAGATCTATCCCATCATTTAGAGGTAAATGTGTTCTAAAGTCTGAAAATCTGTATGTAACTTTAAGTAATGTCACTACCAAACATATTTTTTCTGCTATTAAGAGAACTTTTTTTGGATGTTATTCCATAAAATGTAGTTTTTATATGTGTACCACTGTTCTGACCAGTGATTGCTAACCATGTGCTGATTTGCATCTTCGAGCTAGGCTCAAAATTATCTAAAATTGTCACTACCAAAACTGTCACGACCGAAACATGTCTTGAAGTTTCGGTTGTGACATCATTGTTTTGACATCATTGTAGTGACAAAAGGGAACACATAATGCTTTATTAATCCGTGATAAACAAAAATTTTGTACACTGTAAAAAATCCAACTTATGTTTTGTATGACAAATTCATTTTTTTAAGTTTGATCAACTATTTAACAGGAATAAAAGTTGAGATAACTCAAACAAAGTTTGTACAACTATTGGCCCTAAGTTGAGAAAACTCAAATGTTCTGCAGCTGGTTGCCTTTAACTTTTAAGTTTTCTCAACTTTTTTTTTTTTTTTTACAGTTATGCAAATCATTACTACTGTAGTATGTTTTAGTAGTGTTTTAGTATGCAAGTTCAAATTATGTAATGTGATAAGGTTACAATTAAGGGTGCAGTCAATGATATGTAACAGTCTGACTCTCATACCAGCGGACCAGGGTTTGAGTCCTGCTTGCAGCAGGCGATTCGAACAGGAGGGGTTTATAGATAGGATGATAGCGTTGGATTGTTAGGTTGTTGTCAATAATGTTAATTTCTATGATATTAATGCCTAGAAAGACTACAAGAGAGAGACAGAGAGTGTCTCTATGTGGTTCTGGATAATTATCTGAATGAATATGTTATACACTCACCTAAAGGATTATAAGGAACACCTGTTCAATTTCTCATTAATGCAATTTTCTAATCAACATGGCAGTTGCTTCAATGCATTTAGGGCATTAGGTCAAGACAATCTCCTGAACTCCAAACTTAATGTCAGAATGGGAAAGAAAGGTGATTTAAGCAATTTTTAACGTGGCACGGTTGTTGGTGCCAGACGGGCCGGTCTGAGTATTTCACAATCTGCTCAGTTACTGGGATTTTCACGCACAACCATTTTACAAAGAATGGTGTGAAAAGGGAAAAGCATCCAGTATGCGGCAGTCCTGTGGGCGAACATGCCTTGTTGATGCTAGAGGTCAGAGGTCATGGGCCGACTGATTCAAGCTGATAGAAGAGCAACTTTGACTGAAATAACCACTCGTTACAACCGAGGTTTGCAGCAAAGCATTTGTGAAGCCACAACACACACAACCTTGAGGCGGATGGGCTACAACAGCAGAAGATCCCACCGGTGCCACTCATCTCCACTACAAACAGGAAAAAGAGGCACAATTTGGACGAGCTCACCAAAATTGGACAGTTGAAGACTGGAAAAATGTTGCTGGTCTGATGAGTCATATGAGCATATGTGCAATTTAATTAGTTATTTGTATTAACATAAAGTGTTGAATGTCTGATTCAACTATGGCAAACTAAGTATTGGGGTCACTACCAAAACATTAGTCACTACCGAAAATGTGCTGTCACTACCAAAACATGGAAAGTTTTGTCAAAAATAAAGTTTATTGAATTATCAACTAAGACGTTATGATATTGTTTAGTTTAATGCATATTCAACCTAATGAATCCTTAACTTTGAAATCAGTATGATAAACTTTATGCCTTCTACAAAGAAAGATTGGGTTCAAAATACAACAAATCTCATAAATGACACTTAAAATATTATTAAATTTTTCATTTTTATTTATTTAACCTGTACTTTTTTTTTAAATAGAGAAAAAATATATTTACAAGGTTGATGTAAACAAAATCTTAATAGGTCATTATAAGCCTGCTTAATTTATGATATATTGTTGTGTTTTTGTAGTGACAAATTTGGGGTGTATGAAAATATTCCAGCATTTTCTGAAAATACAATTTGAGAACTAACTGCACAATTACTAGAAATGTATACTTTGGATATTGTTCAATTTGCATACGTGCAAAATTTGTGAAAAAAAAAAAAAAAATTCAAGATGGTTTCAACTCTGTCTTGTCACCAATTCTGTAGAATGGCCCATAAAGTGTAAAGTGTAATTTATTCCTGTGATTAAAGCTGAATTTAAATACAGTAAAACAGTGTAATGTTATATCAGTGTAAAACAGCTGTTTTCTATGTGAATATATAGTAAAGTGTCATTTATTCCTGTGATTAAAGCTGAATTTATTAGAAAATAAATACAGTAAAACAGTGTAAAATTATATCAGTGTAAAACAGCTGTTTTCTATGTGAATGTATAGTAAAGTGTCATTTATTCCTGTGATTAAAGCTGATTTTATTAGATGATAAATACAGTAAAACAGTGTAATATTATATCAGTGTAAAACAGCTGTTTTCTATGTGAATATATAGTAAAGTGTCATTTATTCCTGTGATTAAAGTTGTATTTTCTGCGTCATTGTTCCTTCAGTGTCACATGATCTTCACTAATCATTATCATATGATGATTTGATGATCAACAAACATTTATGATTATTATCAGTGTTGAAAACAGTTAATGTATATTTTACATTTACATTTCTGCATTTGGCAGACACTTTTATCCAAAGCGACTTGCATTGCACTCAAGGAACACATTGAATCAGTTCTTGCTTTCCTTGGGATCGAACCTATGACCTTGATGTTGCAAACACTAATGCTCTACTGATTGGGTATTTTTTAGTGTTATAAAAGCATTTACTGTCATTTTTGATCAATTTAATGCGTTCTTGCTGAAATGGTGTTCCTTTCTTTAAAGCGACCATCTGAACGCTGTGATTCAATCACACAGGAAATGATGAATCTGAGTTTGAGATGCAACGCTTCTTTCTGCTTGGTTAGATTTGCCAAATTAAAGATGCAGAGTTCCTTTTAATAATCCAGACATTTTAACGATCTCCTCAAATCTCAATTGATCATGAGTGAATTTCTCCTGTTATTAGCCTTGATTTGATGCTTCATGATTTTGTTTCTTTAAAAGAGGATGTGGCTGAATCATTGGAGTCTTGTTTTGCGTGGCCTCTTTAGTGAAGTGTGTGTATCTCGTGAGGTTGAGTGTGTGTGAGACGCCGATCAAGAGTCTAGATGAGGATAAGAGAGTGTGTGTAAGATGAGGAACATGGCTTTGGTCCGATGTCGTTCAGATTAGCCGCTGGTCTTTTTAAAGATGTCTGAGAGCTTCTCTGCTCAAGGTCACAGAGTCTGACGCCAGCATACGACTAATGCCATTACAGACCAGTATGCTTTGACTTTCTGCTGCACTGGAGTTAGAGTATAGAGTTTCACAAATATTGTGTTTGTTTTTTGTGTTTTAGTGGTGCTGTAAGTTTCTCTACTGAAAGCATTGTCTTTCTGAAGTTAGTTCTCATGAGCCTGAGGAACGTGTGGGAATCCTGCCTGAAGAGCCGACGCGATCAGTGACCGGTGCCGGTGACGCTGCTTATGTTAATGCATTATGAGCGCGGTTCACGTCAGCCGTCTCTTTCTGCTCGCTGCTCTAGCTCTGAAGTCGGTCAAAGGTCTCCAGCGGCTTCATCCTCTTTAGCTTAAGCCTGCCGGCTCACACAGACTTATGCCAAGGTTACAGCCGCCAGCAAACCTCACGCACGCTGGCTAAGCCTTTCCCACTCATACAGATATACCATTAAAAAAGACGATGTGTAGAACAAGGATTTTGTTGCATCTTGACAATTTTTTTTTTTTTATGACAATTTAACATTTTAAACTATAATTTTTTCAATTCTTAACATTATAATACTGCAAATATGCTTCGACAAATGGAAGTAAATTTAAATACAGTAATTACCTCGGTTTACGAGTTTAATTATTTCCAGGAGCGAGCTCGTAACCCAAAATTCTCGTACACCAAAACAATTTTTGCCATAATAGTTTTACCCTATTAATTAGTTAAAATTATAACCATTAAGATCTCATATAAATACTAATTAATAACTGACAGTTAAACTCTAAAAATACTTGACAATGTACTGTAATGCACTTCAGCTTTGAGCAGCGTCGCTGCTGGCGTGAAGGAGACGAGGAAAGAAAGGGGAAACACAAAACCGTATTCAAGTGCAAATCAGTGAATTTATTATAATAGTGCAGAAAACAAATTATGTGATAATTCAGAGTGAAGGTCGTGGCACATGGGATACGGGGAGCCGCGATCGAACACGGGAGAGCCAAAGACAGTGCGGACATAACAGAGACAACGACTCAAAAACATAAGAGTGGAATGAGGTGAACTAAATAGGCAGATGATATGAGAATCAGGTGTGTCAGTGCTCAGTGACCACGCGCACACACACACACACACACTCAGGCAGAACTTGGAGACAATTCATGGACAGTGACAGTTACTGCTTAGAGGTACTGTACGTATATATTTCACTACGTGAACAATAGCGATAGCAATTAATGTTAACAACACGAGTTTAAATAAATTTTCCATCCCAACAAGGCAAGGCAAGGCAAGTTTATTTGTATAGCACATTTCATACACAATGGTAATTCAAAGTGCTTTACATAAAGAAGAATGATAAAAGTAAAACATTAAAAATGATTAAAAGAATAAAAAGATAATACGTATAAAATAAAATGCAAACAGTTCGGACATAGCACAGTGCTCAATCTGCAAATGCATAGGTAAAAAGATGTGTTTTGAGTCTTGATTTGAATGTGGCTACTGTTGGAGCACACCTGATCTCTTCTGGAAGCTGGTTCCAGCTGCGGCTGGCGTAACAGCTAAAAGCAGACTCTCCTTGCTTTGAGTGAACCCTGGGTATTACTAAGTGACTTGATCCTGATGATCTTAGTGATCTGTTAGGTTTATTTTCTATGAGCATATCTGCAATGTATTGAGGTCCTAGGCCATTGAGTGATTTATAAACAAGTAACAGTACTTTAAAATTAATTCTAAATGTAACTGGAAGCCAGTGCAAGGACCTAAGGACTGGTGTGATGTGTTCATATTTTCTGGTTCTGCTCAGAATCCTGGCAGCAGCGTTCTGTACGAGCTGCAGCTGTCTTATGGTCTTTTTGGGAAGGCCAGTGAGGAGCCCATTACAATAATCCACCCTGCTGGTGATGAAAGCATGAACAAGTTTCTCTAAGTCTTGATTGGAGACAAAGCATCTAATTCTTGCAATATTTTTGAGATGATAATATGCTGATTTAGTTATTGTTTTTACATGGTTACTGAAACTCAGGTCTGACTCCAAAATCACACCAAGATTCCTGACCTGATTTTTAGTTGTTTGACCCCTAGAGTGAAGGTATGCGTTCACTTTGAGAACTTCATCTTTGTTTCCAAATGCAATGACTTCAGTTTTGTCTTTGTTTAACTGAAGGAAGTTTAGGCACATCCAGTTTTTAATTTCATCAATGCATTGACACAGGGAGTCAATGGGGCTGTAATCATTAGGTGATAACGCGAGGTAAATCTGGGTGTCATCTGCATAGCTGTGATATGCAATTTGGTTCTTTCTCATTATTTGGCTCAGTGGCAGCATATATAAGTTGAACAGGAGGGGTGCAAGTATTGAACCTTGAGGGACTCCGCATGTCATGGATGTCCACTCAGACTTATGGTCACCGATACTCACATAATAACCTCTCCCTTCTAAGTATGACCTGAACCATTTAAGAACCATCTCAGAAAGCCCAACCCAGTTTTCCAGCCTGTCAAGGAGAATGTTGTGATCTATGGTGTCAAACGCAGCACTGAGGTCGAGTAAAACCAGCACTGATAATTTACCTGAATCTGAGTTAAGACGAATATCATTTATTATCTTTATGAGTGCTGTCTCTGTGCTGTGATGTGGTCGGAAACCAGACTGAAAGTTGTCAAAGTATCCATTCAAGCTTAAGAACTTGTTCAGCTGATTGAAAACAACTTTTTCAATGATCTTGCCAATGAAAGGTAGATTTGAGATTGGTCTGTAATTGCTCAATATGATGTTGTCCAGATTGGTCTTTTTCAGAAGGGGCTTAACAACTGCAGTTTTTAGGGAATTTGGAAAAGTCCCAGAAAGAAGTGAGGCATTTTACCACTTCTAGGATATCTGCTTCTAAACAGTTAAACACTCTTTTGAAAAAAGATGTGGGAAGTATGTCAAGGGCGCAGGTTGATGTTTTAAGGTGCTGTACTGTTTCTTCCAAAATTTTACCAATCAACAGTTATGAGACAGCTGTTCAGGTCGGAGTCTCGTGCTCTTCCCGATCTTGTGTCCCTTCACTCCTTCTATTCCTGAGTGTCCTGGACGACACTGTCCAATACAGGCAAAAATGCCCAAAATATAGCTTTAAAAGAAATAGAGCTGTTTAGCCGTGACATTAATTTGTCGGCCACCCCAGAAGGGTAATTCACCATCACTTCCTCGGGAACTTCCTCTGGGCTTTTAGAAAAGCTCATTTCAAAATTTCAAAGAGAAATATAGCTGCAAGCAGCAATGACCGGGGTTCAAACGTAGCAAGAACATCAGAGCTGTTATGACGTTTTTTTGTCAATCGGACAAGTTCTCCTAATGTGCACAGTACTGTGAAGTTTATGCTTTGTGCAAACAATGTATAGACATCTTACAAAAATGTTCAGTTATTAGAAGATCAAATTATATTAATATTCGAACTGAACATCTGAACTGTTATGTTGGTTTCTGTCATTCTATGTCAATCTGACTTGTTCTCCACATAAACACAGCTTTAAGAAGTGTCTAGTTTGTGTAAATATCTATCAAATGATATTAATATAGTGCGGATATGTTTAACACCACACATCATATCATCTGAACTGTTATGTCAGTCTATGTCAATCTGACTTGTTCTCTGTCAGCCTGACGGAGCCTCTTGTGGACAAAAGTAGTATTAAAGCTTTTCTAAGATTTTAAAATATAGATCGTTTATTATTTATTGTGAGCCCTATGAGCATCAGAAATACATGAGACCTGACACATTTCTTCAAAATGACTTGTTCTTAACATGTTCACAGTTCTGTGACGTTTCTCTTGGACAAAAGTAGTATTACAGCTTTTCTAAGATTTTAAAATATAGAGTGTTTATAATTTATTGTGAGCCGTACGAGCATCAGAAATACATGAAACCTCACAAGTTTCTTCATAATGTCTTGTTCTTAACATTTACAAAGTTTTGTGAAGTTTCTTGTTTTTGGACAAGATATATAGACATTTTAATCACAATAGGCCAAATCAGAAATATATGAAAAATTGTATCTGCTGAACGGTTTAACTAATCAAAAATCCTTTGACAACTTTTTGCCTTGAGTGTCCCTAGATGATGCGTGTGAATTTTCAAGCCAGTGAGATTGACGGCCTATGACGAGTTCGAAAAATTTGAAATTTCAAAAATCTCCAATATTTCGCAAACAATTTGATTGACAGCAGTGGTTCTTGAGGCAAAGTAGTTCAGTATGAGGAGATCTATCAGATGATATCAATATTTTGTGGATGCGTGAAACACCACGTGAGTAGAGATGCAAAAAACTCGTTAGCGCCAACTAGTGACTGATTTTCTTCAAAATTCTGACAGACCACTAGGGCCCTGAGTCAAACACGCCCATCGAATTTCGTTCCGATCGACCTTCGTTAAGCTAGTCTAATTGATGCTCAAAGTTCATTGGCCGATGACGGTCATGTTTTTTGAGATACACCAGTGTCCTCATAGACCATCATGGACCCTTGGACAAAGACCGTGCATGACAAGTCTCAGGTCAAAGGACTAACATGTGACCCTGTACAGGTGATTGAGTGTTTTTTTCGCAATATAGCGCCACCAAGTGGTCAATCATCGCAGTTTTTTTGGTGTGACCACAAATTGAGCTTATACATGACTATGTGAAGTTTGGTGAGATTATCTCTTTGCGTTCCAGAGCTATTACAATTTTAGCAAAAGTGTCTCCGCCTTATCCGAACATTTTATTGTCTTGTTGCAAGCGTGAATCACCGATCAAAATTCTTTTGACAACTTTTGGTCATGAGAGTCTCTAGATGATGTGTGTGAAATTTTGCGTGATTTGGACAAACGGTCTATGAGGAGTTCGAAAACTTTTTTTTTCAGAAAATTCAAAATGGCGGAAAATATTTATAGGCGGAAATGAAATCGGAGATATACATTTTTTAAGTTTTGAGCCAAGGATTCCAGAGATATAAGACACTTGAGTGTACGACAAACGGTTTACGAGTTATGAACATGTACGCGTTTGTAGTCGCTGTAGCGCCACCTATAGCCCGATTTGCGTCATATTTTGATACGTTCTCCCCAAATTGAGACCTACCATCTGACAAAGTTTCAAGTCTCTAGACCTTACGGTTTGGTCTGCACGAGACGCATTATGGCAGAAGAATAATAATAAATATAGCTGCAAGCAGCAATGACCGGGGTTCAAACGTCGCAAGACCATCTGAGCTGTCAAGACAGTTTGTGGTCAATCTGACTGGTTCTCCTAATGTGCACAGTTCTGTGAAGTTTCTATTTGTGTAAACAATGTATAGACATCTTTCAAAGATGTTCAGAATGAGAAGATCAAATGATATTGACATTGTGAACTGAACATATGAACAGTTATGTCGGTGTATGTCGGTCTATGTCAATCTGACTTGTTCTCCACATAAACAGAGCTGTATGAAGTTTCTAGTTTGTGTAAATGATATATAGACATGTTACAAATTTTTTCAGTATGGGAAGATCTATCAAATGATAATAATGTGGATATGTTTAACACTACACGTCATATCATCTGAACTGTTATGACCTTTTTTTGTAAATCTGACTAGTTTTCCTAATGAGCACGGTTCTGTGAAGTTTCTACTCTGTGCAAACAATGAATAGACATCTTTCAAAGATGTTCAGAATGAGAAGATTAAATGATATTAATATTGTGAACTGAACATCTGAACTGTTCTGTCGGTTAATGTCAGTCTATGTCAATCTGACTTGTTCTCCACATAAAGGCAGCTTTATGAAGCTTCTAGTTTGTGTAAACAATATGTAGATATGTTACAAATGTTTTGAAACAACATGTCAACAGAGAGCTTTCAAGCTCGAAATGGAATAAAAAGATTCCCTAGACTGACAGTGCCTCTTGTGGACAAAACTAGTATTACAGCTTTTCTAAGATTTTAAAATATAGAAAGTTTATAATTTATTGTGAACCGTACGAGCATCAGAAATACATGAAACCTCACACGTTTCTTCAAAATGACTTGTTCTTAACATTTTCAGAGTTTTGTGAAGTTTCTTGTTTGTGGACAAGATATATAGACTTTTTATTCACAATAGGCCAAACCAGAAATATATGAAAAATTATATCTGCTGAAGGGTTTGACTGATCAAAATTCTTTGAATAACTTTTTCCCTTGAGTGTCCCTAGATGATGCGTGTGAATTTTCAAGCCAATCGTATTGACCGCCTATGACGAGTTCGAAAAAGTTGAAATTTCCAAAATCTCCAATATTTCACAAACAATTTGATTGACAGCAGTGGTTCTTGAGGCAAAGTTGTTCAGTAGGAGGAGATCTATCATATGATATCAATATTGTGTGGATGCGTGAAACACCACGTGAGTAGAGACGCAAAAAAACTCGTTAGCGCCAACTAGTGTCCGATCTTTTTCAAAATTCTGACAGATCTCTAGGGTCATGAGTCAAACACGCCCATCGAGTTTCATTCTGATCGACCTTCGTTAAGCTGGTCTAATTGATGCTCAAAGTTCATTGGCTGATGACGGCCATGTTTTTTGAGATACACCAATGTCCTCATACACCATCATGGACCCTTGGACAAAGACCGTGCATGACAAGTTTCAAGTAAATCAGACAAACATGTGACCCTGTACAGGTGATTTAGAGTTTTTTTCGCAATATAGCGCCACCAAGTGGTCAACTGGCCCAGTTTTTTTGGTGTGACCACAAAATGAGCTTATACATGAATATTTGAAGTTTGGTGAGATTATCTCTTTGCACTCCAGAGTTATTACGATTTTAGCGAAAGTGCCTCCGCCTTATGCAAACGTTTTAGCGTGTTGTTGCGAGCCTGAATCACCGATCAAAATTCTTTGAATAACTTTTGGTCATGAGAGTCTCTAGATGATATGTGTGAAGTTTCGCGTTATTTGGACAAACGGCCTATGAGGAGTTCGAAAAAATTTTTTTTCAGAAAATTCAAAATGGCGGAAAATTTTTATAGACGGAAATGAAATCGGAGATATACATTTTTTAAGTCTTGAGCCAAGGATTCCAGAGATATAAGACACTTGAGTGTACGACAAACGGTTTACGAGTTATGAGCATGTACGCGTTTGTAGTCGCTATAGCGCCACCTATTGCCCGATTTGCGTCATATTTTGATACGTTCTCCCCAAATTGAGACCTACCATCTGGCCAACTTTCAAGTCTCTAGACCTTACGGTTTGGTCTGCACGATAAGAAGTACGGCAGAATAATAATAATAATAAATATAGCTGCAAGCAGCAATGACCGGGGTTCAAACGTAGCAGGACCATCTGAGCTGTCATGACTGTTTGTGGTCAATCTGACTAGTTCTCCTAATGTGCACAGTTCTGTGAAGTTTCTACTTTGTGCAAACAATGCATAGACATCTTTCAAAGATGTTCAGAATGAGAAGATCAAATGATATTAATATTGTGAACTGAACATCTGAACTGTAATGTCGATCTATGTCAATCTGACTTGTTCTCCACATAAACACATCTTTATGAAGTTTCTAGTTTGTGTAAACGATATATAGACATATCATATTACAAATTTTTTTACTATAGGAAGATCTATGAAATGATATTAATATAGTGGGGATATGTTTAACACCACACATCATATCATCTGAACTGTTATGTCAGTCTATGTCAATCTGGCTTGTTCTCCACATGAAAAGATTTTCTAGCCTGACGGTGCCTCTTGTGGACAAAAGTAGTACAGTTTTGTGAAGTTTCTTGATTGTGGACAAGATATATAGGCTTTTTATTCACAATAGGCCAAACCTGAAATATATGAAAAATTATATCTGCTGAACGGTTTAGCTAATCGAAATTCTTTGAATAACTTTTTGCCTTGAGTGTCCCTAGATGATGCGTGTGAATTTTCGAGCCAATCGTATTGACCGCCTATGACGAGTTCGAAAAAGTTGAAATTTCAAAAATCTCCAATATTTCATAAACAATTTGATTGACAGCATTGGTTCTTGAGGCAAAGTTGTTCAGTATGAGGAGATCTATGATATAATATCAATATTCTGTGTATGCGTGAAACACCACGTTAGTAGAGACGCAAAAAACTCGTTAGCGCCAACTAGTGTCCAATTTTTTTCAAAATTCTGACAGACCACTAGGGCCATGAGTCAAACACACCCATCGAGTTTCGTTCCGATCAACCTTCGTTAAGCTGGTCTAATTGATGCTCAAAGTTCATTGGCCGATGACGGCCATGCTTTTTGAGATACACCAATGTCCTCTTAGACCATCATGGACCCTTGGACAAAGACCGTGCATGACAAGTCTCAGGTCAATTGGACTAACATGTGACCCTGTACAGGTGATTGAGTGTTTTTTTTGCAATATAGCGCCACCAAGTGGTCAATCATCGCAGTTTTTTTGGTGTGACCACAAATTGAGCTTATACATGACTATGTGAAGTTTGGTGAGATTATCTCTTTGCGTTCCAGAGCTATTACGATTTTAGCAAAAGTGTCTCCGCCTTATCCGAACGTTTTATTGTCTTGTTGCAAGCGTGAACTACCGATCAAAATTCCTTTGACAACTTTTGGTCATGAGAGTCTCTAGATGATGCGTGTGAAATTTTGCGTGATTTGGACAAACGGCCTATGAGGAGTTCGAAAAAATTTTTTTTCAGAAAATTCAAAATGGCGGAAAATTTTTATAGACGGAAATGAAATCGGAGATATACATTTTTTAAGTCTTGAGCCAAGGATTCCAGGGATATAAGACACTTTAGTGTAGGACAAACGGTTTACGAGTTATGAGCGTGTACGCGTTTTTAGTGGCTGTAGCGCCACCTATAGGCCGATTTGCGTCATGTTTTGATACGTTCCCCCCAAATTGAGACCTACCATCTGGCCAACTTTCAAGTCTCTAGACCTTACGGTTTGGTCTGCACGATCGGAAGTTCGACAGAATAATAATAATAATAATAATAATAAATATAGCTGCAAGCACCAATCACCGGGGTTCAAACGTCGCAAGACCATCAAGGCCCATTGGACAAAGAACGTTCATGACAAGTTTGAAGTCATTCGGACCAAGGAGTGCACATGTACAGATGTTTAAGTGTTTTTTTTTCATAACATAGCGCCACCAAGTGGTCAATCGTTGCAGATTTATTGTGTGACCACAAAATGATCTCTTACATGAGTATTTCAAGTTTGGTGAGATTATCTCTTTGCAATCCAGAGTTATTAAGATTTTAGTGAAAGTGTGAATTTTATATCCATACATAAAAAGATTTCTTATCCTGTGGTTCCCTATTGTGGACAAAAATAATATGACAGCCATCATCTTTCAGTTGGTAATGAGTTTTTCATTATGAGGAGATTTATCAAACAATATTAATATTGTGTAGTTGTGTTTAGCACCACATTTCATCCAAACACTCCCATCAAGTTTCGTTGCAATCGGCCTTTGTTAAGTTGGTCTAATTGATGCTCAAACTTCATTGGCCGATGACGGCCATGTTTTTTGAGATATGCCAATATCTTCATAGGCCATCATGGACCCTTGGATAAGGACAGTGCATGACAAGTTTCAAGTAAATCGAATAAACGAGTGTACCGTGACAGCCAATTTAGAAATTGTTCACATATTAAAAGAAAAACAAAATTCAGAAATTGGAATAAAAAGATTCCTTATCCTGTGGCTCCCTCTTGTGGACAAGTAATATTACAGTCATTATTTTTTCAGTTTTAATTGGTTATTGTTCATTATGGAAAGATCTATCAAATACTAAAATAGTGTGGATGTGTGAAACAAGATGTGAGCAAAGATTCTTCTAACTGAAATTGGAATAAAAAGATTTCCTAGCCTGACGGTGCCTCTTGTGGACAAAACTAGTATTACAGCTTTACTGAGATTTTTAAATATAGATAGTTTATAATTTATTGTGAGCCCTATGAGCATCAGAAATACATGAAACCAAACACACTTCTTCAAAATGACTTGTTCTTAACATGTTCACAGTTCTGTGACGTTTTTTGTTTGTGCACAAGATATGTAGACATTTTAATCACAATAGGCCAAATCAGAAATATATGAAAAATTGTATCTGCTGAACGGTTTAACTGATCGAAATTCTTTGAATAACTTTTTGCCTTGAGTTCCCCTAGATGATGTGTGTGAATTTTCAAGCCAATCGTATCGACGGCCTATGACTAGTTCGAAAAATTTTAATTTTCTAAAATCTCCAATATTTCGCAAACAATTTGATTGACAGCAGTGGTTCTTGAAGCAAAGTTGCTCCGTATGAGGAGATCTAACAGATGATATCAATATTGTGAGGATGTGTGAAACACCACGTGAGTAGAGACGCAAAAAACTCGTTAGCGCCAACTAGTGGCCGATTTCTTTAAAATTTGCGATTGACCTTTAGGGCTATGAGTCAAATACGCTCATTGTGTTTCGTTCAGATCGAAGTTCGTTAAGATGGTCTAATTTATGCTTAAACTTCATTGGCCGATAACGGCCATGTTTTTTGAGATACGCCAATATCCTCATAGATCATCATGGCCCAATGGACAAAGACCGTGCATGACAAGTTTGACGTCAATCGGATTAACGAGTGCACATGTACAGATGTTATAGTGTTTTTTTCATAATATAGCGCCACCAAGTGGTCAATCGTTGCAGATTTTTTAGCGTGACCACAAAACTAGCTCATACACCGGTATTTCAAGTTTGGTGAGATTATCTCTTTGCGTTCCAGAATTATTATGATTTTAGCGAAAGAGGCTCCGCCTTATTCAGACGTTTGGACGTCCTGTTGCGAGCGTGAATCACTGATCAAAATTCTTTATATAACTTTTGGTCAGGAGAGTCTCTAGATGATGCGTGTGAAGTTTCGCGTGATTTGAACAAACGGTCTATGAGGAGTTCGAAAAAAATTTTTTTCAGAAAATTCAAAATGGCGGAAAATTTTTATAGACGGAAATGAAATCGGAGATATACGTTTTGTTCGGCTTGAGCCAAGGAATCTAGAGATATGAAACACTTGAGTGTAGGACAAACGGTCTAGGAGTTATTAGCAATTTAGCTATTTTGATCGCTGTAGCGCCACCTACTGGCCGATTTGCGTCATATTTTGATACGTTCCCCCCAAATTGAGACCTACCATCTGGCCAGGTTTCAAGTCTCTAGACCTTACGGTTTGGTCTGCACGATTGGAAGTTCGGCAGAAGAATAATAATAATAATAAAAATCTTAACGATTACAATAGGTTTTCAACGCTTCGCGTTTGAACCCCTAATAAAAATCTTAACAAATACAATAGGTTTTCAACGCTTCGCGTTTGAACCCCTAATAATAATAATAAATATAGCTGCAAGCATCAATCAACGGGGTTCAAACGTCGCAAGTTCATCTGAGCGGTTATGACGATTTTTTGTCAATTTGAGTAGTTCTCCTAATGTGCACAGTTCTGTGAAGTTTCTAGGTTGTGCAAACAATGTATAAACATCAAAGATGTTCAGAATAAGAAGATCTATCAAATTATACAGATTTTTTTGTGTGGATATTTAACACCACACGTCATCTGATCTGTTGTCAGCTTATGTCAGTCAATGTATGTAATTCTGACTTGTTCTCCACATAAACTGCTTTTTGTGAAGTTTTTACTTTCTGAAAACCATATGTAGACATATTACTGTTGTTCAGAATGAGATCTATCAAATGATTTCAGTATTGTGTTGATGTGCTTAACACGTCATATGATCTGTTATGTCAGTTTATGTCAATTTGACCTGTTCGCCACATAATCACAGTTTTATGAAGTTTGTTCAGTATGAGAAGATCTATCAAATGATATAAATATAGTGTGAATGTGTTTAACACAACATGTCATGTCATCTGAACTGTTATGTCAGTCTATGTCAATCTGACTTGTTCTCCACGTGCATGACAAGTTTGAAGTTAATCGGACTAACGAGTGCACATGTACAGATGTTTTTGAGTTTTTTTTCATAATATAGCGCCACCAAGTGGTCAATCGTTGCAGATGTTTTAGTTTGACCACAAAATAAGCTCTTACATGAGTATTTCAAGTTTGGTGAGATTATCTCTTTGCACTCCAGAGTTATTACAATTTTAGCAAAAGTGTTAAGTTGGTCTAATTGATGCTCAAACTTCATTGGCTGATGACGGCCATGTTTTTTGAGATATGCCAATATTCTCTTAGAACATCATGGACCCTTGGATAAAGACCGTGCATGACAAGTTTCAAGTCAATTGAATAAACGAGTGTACCGTGAAAGCCAATTTAGAAATTGTTCACATATTAAAAGAAAACAAATTCAGAAATTGGAATAAAACGATGTCTTATCCTGTGGCTCCCTCTTGTGGACAAGTAATATTACAGCCATCATCTTTCAGTTTTAATGGGTTACTCAATATTAGAAGATCTATCAAATATTAATATTGTGTGGATGTGTGAAACAAGATGTGAATAGAGAGTCTGCTAACTGAAAATAGAATAAAAAGATTTCCTAGCCTGACGGTGCCTCTTGTGGACAAAACTAGTATTACAGCTTTACTGAGATTTTAAAGTATAGGTAGTTTATAATTTATTGTGAGCCGTATGAGCATCAGAAATACATGAAACCAGACACACTTCTTCAAAATGACTTGTTCTTAACATGTTCACAGTTCTGTGACATTTTTTGTTTGTGCACAAGATATATAGACATTTTAATCACAATAGACCAAATCAGAAATATATGAAAAATTGTATCTGCTGAACGGTTAAACTGATCGAAATTCTTTGAATAACTTTTTGCCTTGAGTGTCCCTAGATGATGTGTGTGAATTTTCAAGCCAATCGTATTGACGGCCTATGACTAGTTCGAAAAATTTTAATTTTCTAAAATCTCCAATATTTCAAAAACAATTTGATTGACAGTAGTGGTTCTTGAAGCAAAGTTGCTCAGTATGAGGAGATCTAACAGATGATATCAATATTGTGAGGATGTGTGAAACACCACGTGAGTAGAGACGCAAAAAACACGTTAGCGCCAACTAGTGGCCGATTTAAAAAAAAAAATCTGACAGACCTCTAGGGCTATGAGTCAAATACGCTCATCGAGTTTCGTTCTGATTGAAGTTCGTTAAGTTGGTCTAATTGATGCTCAAACTTCATTGGCCGATGACGGCCATGTTTTTTGAGATACGCCAATATCCTCTTAGATCATCATGGCTCATTGGACAAAGACCGTGCATGACAAGTTTGAAGTCAATCGGAATAACGAGTGCACATGTACAGATGTTTTAGTGTTTTTTTGTAATATAGCGCCACCAAGTGGTCAATCGTTCCAGGTTTTTTAGCGTGACCACAAAACTAGCTCATACATGAGTATTTGAAGTTTGGTGAGATTATCTCTTTGCGTTCCAGCGTTATTACGATTTTAGCGAAAGAGGCTCCGCCCTATTAAGACGTTTGGACGTCCTGTTGCGAGCGTGAATCACTGATCAAAATTATTTGAATAACTTTTGGTCAGGAGAGTCTCTAGATGATGCGTGTTAAGTTTCGCGTGATTTGGACAAACGCTCTATGAGGAGTTCGAAAAAAATTTTTTTCAGAAAATTCAAAATGGCGGAAAATTTTTATAGGCGGAAATGAAATCGGAGATATACATTTTTTAAGTCTTCAGCCAAGGATTCCAGGGATATAAGACACTTTAGTGTAGGACAAACGGTTTACGAGTTATGAGTGATTTTGCGTTTTTAGTGGCTGTAGCGCCACCTATAGGCCGATTTGCGTCATGTTTTGATACGTTCCCCCCAAATTGAGACCTACCATCTGGCCAACTTTCAAGTCTCTAGACCTTACGGTTTGGTCTGCACGATCGGAAGTTCGACAGAATAATAATAATAATAATAATAAATATAGCTGCAAGCAGCAATGACCGGGGTTCAAACGTCGCAAGACCATCTGAGCTGTCAAGACAGTTTGTGGTCAATCTGACTGGTTCTCCTAATGTGCACAGTTCTGTGAAGTTTCTATTTGTGTAAACAATGTATAGACATCTTTCAAAGATGTTCAGAATGAGAAGATCAAATGATATTGACATTGTGAACTGAACATATGAACAGTTATGTCGGTGTATGTCGGTCTATGTCAATCTGACTTGTTCTCCACATAAACAGAGCTGTATGAAGTTTCTAGTTTGTGTAAATGATATATAGACATGTTACAATTTTTTTCAGTATGGGAAGATCTATCAAATGATAATAATGTGGATATGTTTAACACTACACGTCATATCATCTGAACTGTTATGACCTTTTTTTGTAAATCTGACTAGTTTTCCTAATGAGCACGGTTCTGTGAAGTTTCTACTCTGTGCAAACAATGAATAGACATCTTTCAAAGATGTTCAGAATGAGAAGATTAAATGATATTAATATTGTGAACTGAACATCTGAACTGTTCTGTCGGTTAATGTCAGTCTATGTCAATCTGACTTGTTCTCCACATAAAGGCAGCTTTATGAAGCTTCTAGTTTGTGTAAACAATATGTAGATATGTTACAAATGTTTTGAAACAACATGTCAACAGAGAGCTTTCAAGCTCGAAATGGAATAAAAAGATTCCCTAGACTGACAGTGCCTCTTGTGGACAAAACTAGTATTATAGCTTTTCTAAGATTTTAAAATATAGAAAGTTTATAATTTATTGTGAACCGTACGAGCATCAGAAATACATAAAACCTCACACGTTTCTTCAAAATGACTTGTTCTTAACATTTTCAGAGTTTTGTGAAGTTTCTTGTTTGTGGACAAGATATATAGACTTTTTATTCACAATAGGCCAAACCAGAAATATATGAAAAATTATATCTGCTGAAGGGTTTGACTGATCAAAATTCTTTGAATAACTTTTTCCCTTGAGTGTCCCTAGATGATGCGTGTGAATTTTCAAGCCAATCGTATTGACCGCCTATGACGAGTTCGAAAAAGTTGAAATTTCCAAAATCTCCAATATTTCACAAACAATTTGATTGACAGCAGTGGTTCTTGAGGCAAAGTTGTTCAGTAGGAGGAGATCTATCATATGATATCAATATTGTGTGGATGCGTGAAACACCACGTGAGTAGAGACGCAAAAAAACTCGTTAGCGCCAACTAGTGTCCGATCTTTTTCAAAATTCTGACAGATCTCTAGGGTCATGAGTCAAACACGCCCATCGAGTTTCATTCTGATCGACCTTCGTTAAGCTGGTCTAATTGATGCTCAAAGTTCATTGGCTGATGACGGCCATGTTTTTTGAGATACACCAATGTCCTCATACACCATCATGGACCCTTGGACAAAGACCGTGCATGACAAGTTTCAAGTAAATCAGACAAACATGTGACCCTGTACAGGTGATTTAGAGTTTTTTTCGCAATATAGCGCCACCAAGTGGTCAACTGGCCCAGTTTTTTTGGTGTGACCACAAAATGAGCTTATACATGAATATTTGAAGTTTGGTGAGATTATCTCTTTGCACTCCAGAGTTATTACGATTTTAGCGAAAGTGCCTCCGCCTTATGCAAACGTTTTAGCGTGTTGTTGCGAGCCTGAATCACCGATCAAAATTCTTTGAATAACTTTTGGTCATGAGAGTCTCTAGATGATATGTGTGAAGTTTCGCGTTATTTGGACAAACGGCCTATGAGGAGTTCGAAAAATTTTTTTTTCAGAAAATTCAAAATGGCGGAAAATTTTTATAGACGGAAATGAAATCGGAGATATACATTTTTTAAGTCTTGAGCCAAGGATTCCAGAGATATAAGACACTTGAGTGTACGACAAACGGTTTACGAGTTATGAGCATGTACGCGTTTGTAGTCGCTATAGCGCCACCTATTGCCCGATTTGCGTCATATTTTGATACGTTCTCCCCAAATTGAGACCTACCATCTGGCCAACTTTCAAGTCTCTAGACCTTACGGTTTGGTCTGCACGATAAGAAGTACGGCAGAATAATAATAATAATAAAAATCCTAACAATTACAATAGGTTTTCAACGCTTCGCGTTTGAACCCCTAATAATAAAAATCCTAACAATTACAATAGGTTTTCAACGCTTCGCGTTTGAACCCCTAAATATAGCTGCAAGCAGCAATGACCGGGGTTCAAACGTCGCAAGACCATCTGAGCTGTCAAGACGGTTTGTGGTCAATCTGACTGGTTCTCCTAATGTGCACAGTTCTGTGAAGTTTCTATTTGTGTAAACAATGTATAGACATCTTTCAAAGATGTTCAGAATGAGAAGATCAAATGATATTGACATTGTGAACTGAACATATGAACAGTTATGTCGGTGTATGTCGGTCTATGTCAATCTGACTTGTTCTCCACATAAACAGAGCTGTATGAAGTTTCTAGTTTGTGTAAATGATATATAGACATGTTACAAATTTTTTTCAGTATGGGAAGATCTATCAAATGATAATAATGTGGATATGTTTAACACTACACGTCATATCATCTGAACTGTTATGACCTTTTTTTGTAAATCTGACTAGTTTTCCTAATGAGCACGGTTCTGTGAAGTTTCTACTCTGTGCAAACAATGAATAGACATCTTTCAAAGATGTTCAGAATGAGAAGATTAAATGATATTAATATTGTGAACTGAACATCTGAACTGTTCTGTCGGTTTATGTCAGTCTATGTCAATCTGACTTGTTCTCCACATAAAGGCAGCTTTATGAAGCTTCTAGTTTGTGTAAACAATATGTAGATATGTTACAAATGTTTTGAAACAACATGTCAACAGAGAGCTTTCAAGCTCAAAATGGAATAAAAAGATTCCCTAGACTGACAGTGCCTCTTGTGGACAAAACTAGTATTACAGCTTTTCTAAGATTTTAAAATATAGAAAGTTTATAATTTATTGTGAACCGTACGAGCATCAGAAATACATAAAACCTCACACGTTTCTTCAAAATGACTTGTTCTTAACATTTTCAGAGTTTTGTGAAGTTTCTTGTTTGTGGACAAGATATATAGACTTTTATTCACAATAGGCCAAATCAGAAATATATGAAAAATTGTATCTGCTGAACGGTTTGACTGATCAAAAATCCTTTGACAACTTTTTGCCTTGAGTGTCCCTAGATGATGCGTGTGAATTTTCAAGCCAGTGAGATTGACGGCCTATGACGAGTTCGAAAAATTTGAAATTTAAAAAATCTCCAATATTTCGCAAACAATTTGATTGACAGCAGTGGTTCTTGAGGCAAAGTTGTTCAGTATGAGGAGATCTATCAGACGATATCAATATTTTGTGGATGCGTGAAACACCACGTGAGTAGAGACGCAAAAAACTTGTTAGCGCCAACTAGTGTCCGATTTTCTTCAAAATTCTGACAGACCACTAGGGCCATGAGTCAAACACGCCCATCGAGTTTCGTTCCGATCGATCTTCGTTAAGCTAGTCTAATTGATGCTCAAAGTTCATTGGCCGATGACGGTCATGTTTTTTTAGATACACCAATGTCCTCATAGACCATCATGGACCCTTGGACAAAGACCGTGCATGACAAGTCTCAGGTCAATCGGACTAACATGTGACCCTGTACAGGTGATTGAGTGTTTTTTTCGCAATATAGCGCCACCAAGTGGTCAATCATCACAGTTTTTTTGGTGTGACCACAAATTGAGCTTATACATGACTATGTGAAGTTTGGTGAGATTATCTCTTTGCGTTCCAGAGCTATTACGATTTTAGCAAAAGTGTCTCCGCCTTATGCGAACGTTTTATTGTCTTGTTGCAAGCGTGAATCACCGATCAAAATTCCTTTGACAACTTTTGATCATGAGTGTCTCTAGATGATGCGTGGGAAATTTTGCGTGATTTGAACAAACGGCCTATGAGGAGTTCGAAAAAAATTTTTTTCAGAAAATTCAAAATGGCGGAACATTTTTATAGGCGGAAATGAAATCGGAGATATACATTTTTTAAGTTTTGAGCCAAGGATTCCAGAGATATAAGACACTTGAGTGTACGACAAACGGTTTACGAGTTATGAACATGTACGCGTTTGTAGTCGCTGTAGCGCCACCTATAGCCCGATTTGCGTCATATTTTGATACGTTCTCCCCAAATTGAGACCTACCATCTGACAAAGTTTCAAGTCTCTAGACCTTACGGTTTGGTCTGCACGAGACGCATTACGGCAGAAGAATAATAATAATAATAATAGCAGCAATGACCGGGGTTCAAACGTAGCAGGACCATCTGAGCTGTCATGACTTTTTGTGGTCAATCTGACTAGTTCTCCTAATGTGCACAGTTCTGTGAAGTTTCTACTTTATGCAAACAATGTATAGACATCTTTCAAAGATGTTCAGAATGAGAAGATCAAATGATATTAATATCGTGAACTGAACATCTAAACTCTAATGTCGATCTATGTCAATCTGACTTGTTCTCCACATAAACACATCTTTATGAAGTTTCTAGTTTGTGTAAACGATATATAGACATATCATATTACACATTTTTTCACTATAGGAAGATCTATCAAATGATATTAATATAGTGGGGATATGTTTAACACCACACATCATATCATCTGAACTGTTATGTCAGTCTATGTCAATCTGACTTGTTCTCCATATGAAAAGATTTTCAAGCCTGACAGTGCCTCTTGTGGACAAAAGTAGTATTACAGCTTTTCTAAGATTTTAAAATATAGATTGTTTATTATTTATTGTGAGCCCTATGAGCATCAGAAATACATGAGAACTGACACATTTCTTCAAAATGACTTGTTCTTAACTTGTTCACAGTTCTGTGACGTTTCTCTTGTGGACAAAAGTAGTATTACAGCTTTTCTAAGATTATAAAATATAGAGTGTTTATAATTTATTGTGAGCCCTATGAGCATCAGAAATACATGAAACCCAACACATTTCTTCAAAATGACTTGTTCTTAACATTTACACAGTTTTGTGAAGTTTCTTGATTGTGGACAAGATATATAGGCTTTTTATTCACAATAGGCCAAACCTGAAATATATGAAAAATTATATCCGCTGAACGGTTTAGCTAATCGAAATTCTTTGAATAACTTTTTGCCTTGAGTGTCCCTAGATGATGCGTGTGAATTTTCAAGCCAATCGTATTGACCGCCTATGACGAGTTCGAAAAAGTTGAAATTTCAAAAATCTCCAATATTTCATAAGCAATTTGATTGACAGCAGTGGTTCTTGAGGCAAAGTTGTTCAGTATGAGGAGATCTATCATATAATATCAATATTCTGTGGAATGCGTGAAACACCACGTGAGTAGAGACGCAAAAAACTTGTTAGCGCCAACTAGTGTCCGATTTTTTTCAAAATTCTGACAGACCACTAGGGCCATGAGTCAAACACACCCATCGAGTTTCGTTCCGATCGACCTTCGTTAAGCTGGTCTAATTGATGCTCAAAGTTCATTGGCTGATGACGGCCATGCTTTTTGAGATACAGCAATGTCCTCATAGACCATCATGGACCCTTGGAGAAAGACAGTGCATGACAAGTTTCAGGTCAATCAGACTAACATGTGACCCAGTACAGGTAATTTAGAGTTTTTTTCGCAATATAGCGCCACCAAGTGGTCAACCGTCGCAGTTTTTTTGTTGTGACCACAAAATGACCTTATACATGACTATGTGAAGTTTGGTGAGATTATCTCTTTGCGCTCTAGAGTTATTACGATTTTAGCAAAAGTGCCTTTGCCGTATGCAAACGTTTTAGCGTGTTGTTGCGAGCCTGAATCACCGATCAAAATTCTTTGAATAACTTTTGGTCATGAGAGTCTCTAGATGATATGTGTGAAGTTTCGCGTTATTTGGACAAACGGCCTATGAGGAGTTCGAAAAAATTTTTTTTCAGAAAAATCAAAATGGCGGAAAATTTTTATAGGCGGAAATGAAATCGGAGATATACATTTTTTAAGTCTTGAGCCAAGGATTCCAGGGATATAAGACACTTGAGTGTACGACAAACGGTTTACGAGTTATGAGCGTGTACGCGTTTGTAGTCGCTGTAGCGCCACCTATTGCCCGATTTGCGTCATATTTTGATACGTTCTCCCCAAATTGAGACCTACCGTCTGGCCAACTTTCAAGTCTCTAGACCTTACGGTTTGGTCTGCACGATAAGAAGTACGGCAGAAGAATAATAATAATAAAAATCTTAACAATTACAATAGGTTTTCAACGCTTCGCGTTTGAACCCCTAAATATAGCTGCAAGCAGCAATGACCGGGGTTCAAACGTAGCAGGACCATCTGAGCTGTCATGACTGTTTGTGGTCAATCTGACTTGTTCTCCTAATGTGCACAGTTCTGTGAAGTTTCTACTTTGTGCAAACAATGTATAGACATCTTTCAAAGATGTTCAGAATGAGAAGATCAAATGATATTGATATTGTGAACTGAATATCTGAACCGTTATGTCAATCTGACTTGTTCTCCAAATAAACACATCTTTATGAAGTTTCTAGTTTGTGTAAACGATATATATATACATGTTAAACATTTTTTTCAGAATGGGAAAAACTATGAAATTATATTGATATTACGTGCATGTGTTTAAAACCATATGTCATGTAATCTGAACTGTTATGTCAGTCTATGTCAATCTGACTTGTTCTCCACATAAAAAGATTTCCTAGCCTGACGGCGCCTCTTGTGGACAAAACTAGTATTACAGCTTTTCTAAGATTTTAAAATATAGAGTGTTTATAATTTATTGTGAGCCCTATGAGCATCAGAAATACATGAAACCCAACACATTTCTTCAAAACGACTTGTTCTTAACATTTACACAGTTTTGTGAAGTTTTTTGTTTGTGGACAAGATATATAGACATTTTAATCACAATAGGCCAAACCTGAAATATATGAAAAATTATATCTGCTGAACGGTTTAACTAATCGAAATTCTTTGAATAACTTTTTCCCTTGAGTGTCCCTAGATGATGCGTGTGAATTTTCAAGCCAATCGTAGTGACGGCCTATGACGAGTTCGAAAAAGTTGAAATTTCTAAAATCTCCAATATTTCACAAACAATTTGATTGACAGCAGTGGTTCTTGAGGCAAAGTTATTCAGTATGAGGAGATCTATCATATGGTATCAATATTTTGTGGATGCGTGAAACAACACGTGAGTAGAGACGCAAAAAACTCGTTAGCGCCAACTAGTATCCGATTTTTTTCAAAATTCTGACAGACCACTAGGGCCATGAGTCAAACACACCCATCGAGTTTCGTTCCGATCGACCTTCGGTAAGCTGGTCTAATTTATGCTTAAACTTCATTGGCCGATAACGGCCATGTTTTTTGAGATACGCCAATATCCTCATAGATCATCATGGCCCATTGGACAAAGACCGTGCATGACAAGTTTCAGAACAATCAGACAAACATGTGACCCTGTACAGGTGATTTAGTGTTTTTTTCACAATATAGCGCCACCAAGTGGTCAACTGGCCCAGTTTTTTTGGTGTGACCACAAAATTACCTTATACATGACTATATGAAGTTTGTTGAGATTATCTCTTTGCGTTCCAGAGTTATTACGATTTTAGCAAAAGTGTCTCCGCACTATGCGAACGTTTTAGCGTGTTGTTGCAAGCCTGAATCACCGATCGAAATTATTTGAATAACTTTTGGTCAGGAGAGTCTCTAGATGATATGTGTGAAGTTTCACATTATTTGGACAAACGGCCTATGAGGAGTTCGAAAAAAATTTTTTTCAGAAAATTCAAAATGGCGGAAAATTTTTATAGGCGGAAATGAAATCGGAGATATACATTTTTTAAGTCTTGAGCCAAGGATTCCAGGGATATAAGACACTTGAGTGTACGACAAACTGTCTATGAGTTATTAGCAATTTAGGTATTTTGATCGCTGTAGCGCCACCTATTGGCCAATCGGGGTCATATTTTGATACGTTCTCCCCAAATTGAGACCTACCTTCTGGCCAACTTTCAAGTCTCTAGACATTACGGTTTGGTCTGCACGATAAGAAGTACGGCAGAATAATAATAATAATAATAAATATAGCTGCTAGCAGCCATCACGGGGCCAAGCGCAAGGAGGGCATTAAATGTCATGCCGACATGACTGGCATCATCAGACCAACGGCAGTAAGAATCTAAAGACATTTCAATATGACTTAAGTCTAAATGGCTGAAAAATCAACAATACGGTCTTTAGTAATTCGATTTAATGTTTTATCACATTCAACCAACAGGCAGCGCTGTAACCAAATTGTAGTGTCAATTCATGTGGTACATTGAGAGTGTGGTGACATTGACACATGCAAAGTTTGCTTTCAATTGGGTAAACCATTGCTGACAGACCACTAAAGTCATGTGTTTGTTAAACATAGCATCTTATAAGAAAAATTGAAATGGCAGACGCTCAAAATGGCCGATATGGGAAAATTTGGTATCGCAGGACTCGGCATGACCCACTGGATCTAAAGACAGCAGTTTCATGATTTTTAGACAAAGCGTTCAGGAGTTATAATAAAAAATGTCAGTTCTTTAATATCTCCTGACCACTAGGGGGCAGAGCGCCAAAACTCTGCAGGTAGCCTCAGACCATGATTGACATAACACACAGAAAGTTTGGTCAGAAAACGCTAATGCGTTGCGGAGATAAAGCCTCAATTTCATTTGTGTGACCATTATGTCGGATTCTTTCGCGAGTTATTCGTAAACGGTTTGACATATCAACTTTCTTTGGATAACTTTTTGTCATGATGGTCTGGAGATGATGTGGTTTAATTTTGGTGAAAATTGGACAAACGGTCTGGGAGGAGTTCGAAAAAGTAGGTTTTTAAAGAAAAACAACATGGTGGACAAGAAGTTTGGCCGACTATGACAAATTTGGTATCTGTGTTCTCGGATTGACCCAAGGAACGTATAAAGATAATTTGTTTTACCATAGGTTAACGCACTCAAAAGTTATTAGCATATTTGTAAATTTGGTTATAATTTTTGACCACAAGGGGGTGCTGCCTCGAAACTTTTTGAGTCGTATCAAGGTTAGGTGCCGAAGACACATATTGAGTTTCGTAACGATATGTCAATATCTTTGTTAAATATAGCAATTTATGACAATATTCAAAATGGCCGACGCTCAAAATGGCCGATATGGGAAAATTTGGTATCGCACGACTCGGCATGATGCACTGAATCTAAAGAGACCAGTTTTATTATTTTTGGCCAAAGCGTTCAGAAGTTATAAGCAAATATTTAACTTTTCCATATCTCCTGACCACTAGGGGGCACAGCGCCAAAACTCTGCAGGTAGCCTCAGATCATGATTGACATAACCTACACCTAGTTTGGTCAGAAAACGCTAATGCGTTGCGGAGATAAAGCCTCAATTTCATTTTTGCGACCATTACGTCGGATTCTTTCGCGAGTTATTCGTAAACGGTTTGACATATCAACTTTCTTTGGATAACTTTTTGTCCACATTGTCTGGAGATGATGTGGTTCAATTTTCGTTGAAATCGGAAAAACGGCCTAGGAGGAGTTCGAAAAAGTAGGTTTTTCATAAAAGTCAAAATGGCGGGAAAAATTTCATGACGGAAAATGACGTCATATGGTGCAATCGAATCGTCTTGAGCCAAGGAATCAGTGGACATAAGAATTTTGTTTCTAGGTCATACGGTTCAAAAGTTATTAGCATAAACGTTAGTTAAACTTTGGACAGTTGGTGGCGCTAGAGATATTGAGTTAGAGACTTCAAATTTGTTATGGTCAATGATTGGACTGTCCTTAATGAGTGTGCCAACTTTCATCATTTTCCCGCATACGGTTCTATGGCCTGCCATAGACTCCCATGGCGGAAGCGGAAGAAGAATAAATATAGCTGCTAGCAGCCATCACGGGGCCAAGCGCAAGGAGGGCATTAAATGTCATGCCACATGGCTGGCATCATCAGACCAACGGCAGTAAGAATCTAAAGACATTTCAATATGACTTAAGTCCAAATGGCTGAAAAATCAACAATACGGTCTTTAGTATTTCGATTTAATGGTTTATCACATTCAATCAACAGGCAGCGCTGTAACCAAATTGTAGTGTCAATTCATGTGGTACATTGAGAGTGTGGTGACATTGACACATGCAAAGTTTGCTTTCAATTGGGTAAACCATTGCTGACAGAGCACTAAAGTCATGTGTTTGTTAAACATAGCATCTTATAAGAAAAATCGAAATGGCAGATGCTCAAAATGGCCGATATGGGAAAATTTGGTATCACAGGACTCGGCATGACCCACTGGATCTAAACACAGCAGTTTCATGATTTTTAGACAAAGCGTTCAGGAGTTAAAAACAAAAATGTCAGTTTTTTAATATCTCCTGACCACTAGTGGGCAGAGCGCCAAAACTCTGCAGATAGCCTCAGACCATGATTGACATAACACACACCTAGATTGGTCAGAAAACGCTAATGCGTTGCGGAGATAAAGCCTCAATTTCATTTTTGCGACCACTACGTCGGATTCTTTCGTGAGTTATTCGTAAACGGTTTGACATATCAACTTTCTTTGGATAACTTTTTGTCATGATGGTCTGGAGATGATGTGGTTTAATTTTGGTGAAAATTGGACAAACGGTCTGGGAGGAGTTCGAAAAAGTAGGTTTTTAAAGAAAAACAACATGGTGGACAAGAAGTTTGGCCGACTATGACAAATTTGGTATCTGTGTTCTCGGTTTGACCCAAGGAACGTATAAAGATAATTTGTTTTACCATAGGTTAACGCACTCAAAAGTTATTAGCATATTTGTAAATTTGGTTATAATTTTTGACCACAAGGGGGTGCTGCCTCGAAACTTTTTGAGTCGTATCAAGGTTAGGTGCCGAAGACACATATTGAGTTTCGTAACGATACGCCAAAATCTTTGTTAAATATAGCAATTTATGACAATATTCAAAATGGCCGACGCTCAAAATGGCCGATATGGGAAAATTTGGTATCGCACGACTCGGCATGATGCACTGAATCTAAAGAGACCAGTATTATTATTTTTGGCCAAAGCGTTCAGAAGTTATAAGCAAATATTTAACTTTTTCATATCTCCTGACCACTAGGGGGCACAGCGCCAAAACTCTGCAGGTAGCCTCAGACCATGATTGACATAACACACACCTAGTTTGGTCAGAAAACGCTAATGCGTTGCAGAGATAAAGCCTCAATTTCATTTTTGCGACCATTACATTGGATTCTTTCGCGAGTTATTCGTAAACGGTTTGACATATCAACTTTCTTTGGATAACTTTTTGTCCACATTGTCTGGAGATGATGTGGTTCAATTTTCGTTGAAATCGGAAAAACGGCCTAGGAGGAGTTTGAAAAAGTAGGTTTTTCATAAAATTCAAAATGGCGGGAAAAATTTCATGACGGAAAATGACGTCATAGGGTGCAATCGAATCGGCTTAAGCCAAGGAATCAGTGGACATAAGAATTTTGTTTCTAGGTCATACGGTTCAAAAGTTATTAGCATAAACGTTAGTTCAACTTTGGACAGTTGGTGGCGCTAGAGATATTAAGTTAGAGACTTCAAATTTGTTATGGTCAATGATTGGACTGTCCTTAATGAGTGTGCCAACTTTCATCATTTTCCCGCATACGGTTCTATGGCCTGCCATAGACTCCCATGGCGGAAGCGGAAGAAGAATAATAATAAGAACCGGAACAAAAACAATAGGTGCCTCCGCACCTTCGGTGCTTGGCCCCTAATAATAAGAACCGGAACAAAAACAATAGGTGCCTCCGCACCTTCGGTGCTTGGCCCCTAATAACAAGCATCAATCAACGGGGTTCAAACGTCGCAAGTTCATCTGAGCGGTTATGACGATTTTTTGTCAATTTGAGTAGTTCTCCTAATGTGCACAGTTCTGTGAAGTTTCTAGGTTGTGCAAACAATGTATAAACATCAAAGATGTTCAGAATAAGAAGATCTATCAAATTATACCGATTTTTTTGTGTGGATATTTAACACCACACGTCATCTGATCTGTTGTCAGCTTATGTCAGTCAATGTATGTAATTCTGACTTGTTCTCCACATAAACTGCTTTTTGTGAAGTTTTTACTTTCTGAAAACCATATGTAGACATATTACAGTTGTTCAGAATGAGATCTATCAAATGATTTCAGTATTGTGTTGATGTGCTTAACACGTCATATGATCTGTTATGTCAGTTTATGTCAATTTGACCTGTTCGCCACATAATCACAGTTTTATGAAGTTTGTTCAGTATGAGAAGATCTATCAAATGATATAAATATAGTGTGAATGTGTTTAACACAACATGTCATGTCATCTGAACTGTTATGTCAGTCTATGTCAATCTGACTTGTTCTCCACGTGCATGACAAGTTTGAAGTTAATCGGACTAACGAGTGCACATGTACAGATGTTTTTGAGTTTTTTTTCATAATATAGCGCCACCAAGTGGTCAATCGTTGCAGATGTTTTAGTTTGACCACAAAATAAGCTCTTACATGAGTATTTCAAGTTTGGTGAGATTATCTCTTTGCACTCCAGAGTTATTACAATTTTAGCAAAAGTGTTAAGTTGGTCTAATTGATGCTCAAACTTCATTGGCTGATGACGGCCATGTTTTTTGAGATATGCCAATATTCTCTTAGAACATCATGGACCCTTGGATAAAGACCGTGCATGACAAGTTTCAAGTCAATTGAATAAACGAGTGTACCGTGAAAGCCAATTTAGAAATTGTTCACATATTAAAAGAAAACAAATTCAGAAATTGGAATAAAACGATGTCTTATCCTGTGGCTCCCTCTTGTGGACAAGTAATATTACAGCCATCATCTTTCAGTTTTAATGGGTTACTCAATATTAGAAGATCTATCAAATATTAATATTGTGTGGATGTGTGAAACAAGATGTGAATAGAGAGTCTGCTAACTGAAAATAGAATAAAAAGATTTCCTAGCCTGACGGTGCCTCTTGTGGACAAAACTAGTATTACAGCTTTACTGAGATTTTAAAGTATAGGTAGTTTATAATTTATTGTGAGCCGTATGAGCATCAGAAATACATGAAACCAGACACACTTCTTCAAAATGACTTGTTCTTAACATGTTCACAGTTCTGTGACATTTTTTGTTTGTGCACAAGATATATAGACATTTTAATCACAATAGACCAAATCAGAAATATATGAAAAATTGTATCTGCTGAACGGTTAAACTGATCGAAATTCTTTGAATAACTTTTTGCCTTGAGTGTCCCTAGATGATGTGTGTGAATTTTCAAGCCAATCGTATTGACGGCCTATGACTAGTTCAAAAAATTTTAATTTTCTAAAATCTCCAATATTTCGCTAACAATTTGATTTACAGCAGTGGTTCTTGAAGCAAAGTTGCTCAGTATGAGGAGATCTAACAGATGATATCAATATTGTGAGGATGTGTGAAACAACACGTGAGTAGAGACGCAAAAAACTCGTTAGCGCCAACTAGTGGCCGATTTAAAAAAAAATTCTGACAGACCTCTAGGACTATGAGTCAAATACGCTCATCGAGTTTCGTTCCGATTGAAGTTCGTTAAGTTGGTCTAATTGATGCTCAAACTTCATTGGCCGATGACGGCCATGTTTTTTGAGATATGCCAATATCCTCTTAAATCATCATGGCTCATTGGACAAAGACCGTGCATGACAAGTTTGAAGTCAATCGGAATAACGAGTGCACATGTACAGATGTTTTAGTGTTTTTTTGTAATATAGCGCCACCAAGTGGTCAATCGTTCCAGGTTTTTTAGCGTGACCACAAAACTAGCTCATACATGAGTATTTGAAGTTTGGTGAGATTATCTCTTTGTGTTTCAGAGTTATTACGATTTTAGCGAAAGAGGCTCCGCCCTATTCAGACGTTTGGACGTCCTGTTGCGAGCGTGAATCACTGATCAAAATTATTTGAATAACTTTTGGTCAGGAGAGTCTCTAGATGATGCGTGTGAAGTTTCGCGTGATTTGGACAAACGCTCTATGAGGAGTTCGAAAAAATTTTTTTTCAGAAAATTCAAAATGGCGGAAAATTTTTATAGACGGAAATGAAATCGGAGATATACATTTTTTAAGTCTTGAGCCAAGGATTCCAGGGATATAAGACACTTTAGTGTAGGACAAACGGTTTACGAGTTATGAGCGTGTACGCGTTTTTAGTGGCTGTAGCGCCACCTATAGGCCGATTTGCGTCATGTTTTGATACGTTCCCCCCAAATTGAGACCTACCATCTGGCCAACTTTCAAGTCTCTAGACCTTACGGTTTGGTCTGCACGATCGGAAGTTCGACAGAATAATAATAATAATAATAATAATAATAATAATAAAAATCTTAACAAATACAATAGGTTTTCAACGCTTCGCGTTTGAACCCCTAAAAATCCTAACAATTACAATAGGTTTTCAACGCTTCGCGTTTGAACCCCTAAATATAGCTGCTGTGGATATGTTTAACACTGCACGTCATATCATTTGAACTGTTATGACCTTTTTTTGTCAATCTGACTAGTTTTCCTAATGAGCACAGTTCTGTGAAGTTCCTACTCTGTGCAAACAATGAATAGACATCTTTCAAAGATGTTCAGACTGAGAAGATTAAATGATATTAATATTGTGAACTGAACATCTGAACTGTTCTGTCGGTTTATGTCAGTCTATGTCAATCTGACTTGTTCTCCACATAAAAAGATTTTCTAGCCTGACGGCGCCTCTTGTGGACAAAAGTAGTATTACAGCTTTTCTAAGATTTTAAAATATAGATAGTTTATTATTTATTGTGAGCCCTATGAGCATCAGAAATACATGAGACCTGACACATTTCTTCAAACTGACTTGTTCTTAACATGTTCACAGTTCTGTGACGTTTCTCTTGTGGACAAAAGTAGTATTACAGCTTTTCTAAGATTTTAAAATATAGAGTGTTTATAATTTATTGTGAGCCGTACGAGCATCAGAAATACATGAAACCTCACAAGTTTCTTCATAATGTCTTGTTCTTAACATTTACACAGTTTTGTGAAGTTTCTTGTTTTTGGACAAGATATATAGACATTTTAATGACAATAGGCCAAATCAGAAATATATGAAAAATTGTATCTGCTGAACGGTTTAACTAATCGAAAATCCTTTGACAACTTTTTGCCTTGAGTGTCCCTAGATGATGCGTGTGAATTTTCAAGCCAGTGAGATTGACGGCCTATGACGAGTTCGAAAAATTTGAAATTTCAAAAATCTCCAATATTTCGCAAACAATTTGATTGACAGCAGTGGTTCTTGAGGCAAAGTTGTTCAGTATGAGGAGATCTATCAGATGAAGTCAATATTTTGTGGATGCGTAAAACACCACGTGAGTAGAGACGCAAAAAACTCGTTAGCGCCAACTAGTGTCCGATTTTCTTCAAAATTCTGACAGACCACTAGGGCCATGAGTCAAACACGCCCATCGAGTTTCGTTCCGATCGACCTTCGTTAAGCTGGTCTAATTGATGCTCAAAGTTCATTGGCCGATGACGGTCATGTTTTTTGAGATACACCAATGTCCTCATAGACCATCATGGACCCTTGGACAAAGACCGTGCATGACAAGTCTCAGGTCAATCGACTACCATGTGACCCTGTACAGGTGATTGAGTGTTTTTTTCGCAATATAGCGCCACCAAGTGGTCAATCATCGCAGTTTTTTTGGTGTGACCACAAATTGAGCTTATACATGACTATGTGAAGTTTGGTGAGATTATCTCTTTGCGTTCCAGAGCTATTACGATTTTAGCAAAAGTGTCTCCGCCTTATGCGAACGTTTTAGCGTGTCGTTGCAAGCGTGAATCACCGATCAAAATTATTTGAATAACTTTTGGTCATGAGAGTCTCTAGATGATATGTGTGAAGTTTCGCGTTATTTGGACAAACGGTCTATGAGGAGTTCAAAAACTTTTTTTTTCAGAAAATTCAAAATGGCGGAAAATTTTTATAGGCGGAAATGAAATCGGAGATATACATTTTTTAAGTCTTGAGCCAAGGATTCCAGAAATATAAGACACTTGAGTGTACGACAAACGGTTTACGAGTTATGAACATGTACGCGTTTGTAGTCGCTGTAGCGCCACCTATAGCCCGATTTGCGTCATATTTTGAGACGTTCTCCCCAAATTGAGACCTATCATCTGACCAACTTTCAAGTCTCTAGACCTTACGGTTTGGTCTGCACAAGACGCATTACGGCAGAAGAATAATAATAATAATAATAATAAATATAGCTGCAAGCAGCAATGACCGGGGTTCAAACGTAGCAGGACCATCTGAGCTGTCATGACGGTTTGTGGTCAATCTGACTAGTTCTCCTAATGTGCACAGTTCTGTGAATTTTCTACTTTGTGTAAACAATGTATAGACATCTTTCAAAGATGTTCAGAATGAGAAGATCAAATGATATTGACATTGTGAACTGAACATATGAACAGTTATGTCGGTCTATGTCAATCTGACTTGTTCTCCACATAAACAGAGCTTTATGAAGTTTCTAGTTTGTGTAAATGATATATAGACGTTACAAAAAAATTTCAGTATGGGAAGATCTATCAAATGATAACAATGTGGATATGTTTAACACTACACGTCATATCATTTGAACTGTTATGACCTTTTTTTGTCAATCTGACTAGTTTTCCTAATGAGCACAGTTCTGTGAAGTTTCTACTCTGTGCAAACAATGAATAGACATCTTTCAAAGATGTTCAGACTGAGAAGATTAAATGATATTAATATTGTGAACTGAACATCTGAACTGTTCTGTCGGTTTATGTCAGTCTATGTCAATCTGACTTGTTCTCCACATAAAAAGATTTTCTAGCCTGATGGTGCCTCTTGTGGACAAACGTAGTATTACAGCTTTTCTAAGATTTTAAAATGTAGATCATTTGTAATTTATTGTGAGCCCTATGAGCATCAGAAATACATGAGACCTGACACATTTCTTCAAAATGACTTGTTCTTAACATGTTCACAGATCTGTGACGTTTCTCTTGTGGACAAAACTAGTATTACAGCTTTTCTAAGATTTTAAAATGTAGATGGTTTATAATTTATTGTGAGCCGTACGAGCATCAGAAATACATGAAACCTCACAAGTTTCTTCATAATGTCTGGTTCTTAACATTTACACAGTTTTGTGAAGTTTCTTGTTTGTGGACAAGATATATAGACATTTTAATCACAAGAAGATTAAATGATATTAATATTGTGAACTGAACATCTGAACTGTTCTGTCGGTTTATGTCAGTCTATGTCAATCTGACTTGTTCTCCACATAAAAAGATTTCCTAGCCTGACGGTGCCTCTTGTGGACAAAACTAGTATTACAGCTTTTCTAAGATTTTAAAATATAGATCATTTATAATTTATTGTGATCCCTAAGAGCATCAGAAATACATGAAACCCCACACATTTCTTCAAAATGACTTGTTCTTAACATTTAAACAGTTTTGTGAAGTTTCTTGTTTGTGGACAAGATATATAGACTTTTTACTCACAATAGGCCAGACCAGAAATATTTGAAAAATTGTATCTGCTGAACAGTTTAACTAATCGAAAATCCTTTGACAACTTTTTGCCTTGAGTGTCCCTAGATGATGCGTGTGAATTTTCAAGCCAGTGAGATTGACGGCCTATGACGAGTTCGAAAAATTTGAAATTTCAAAAATCTCCAATATTTCGCAAACAATTTGATTGACAGCAGTGGTTCTTGAGGCAAAGTTGTTCAGTATGAGGAGACCTATCAGATGATATCAATATTTTGTGGATGCGTGAAACACCACGTGAGTAGAGACGCAAAAAACTCGTTAGCGCCAACTAGTGTCCGATTTTCTTCAAAATTCTGACAGACCACTAGGGCCATGAGTCAAACACGCCCATCGAGTTTCGTTCCGATCGACCTTCGTTAAGCTAGTCTAATTGATGCTCAAAGTTCATTGGCCGATGACGGTCATGTTTTTTGAGATACACCAATGTCCTCATAGACCATCATGGACCCTTGGACAAAGACCGTGCATGGCAAGTCTCAGGTCAATCGGACTAACATGTGACCCTGTACAGGTGATTGAGTGTTTTTTTTGCAATATAGCGCCACCAAGTGGTCAATCATCGCAGTTTTTTTGGTGTGACCACAAATTGAGCTTATACATGACTATGTGAAGTTTGGTGAGATTATCTCTTTGCGTTCCAGAGCTATTACGATTTAAGCTAAAGTGTCTCCGCCTTATGCGAACGTTTTATTGTCTTGTTGCAAGCGTGAATCACCGATTAAAATTCCTTTGACAACTTTTGGTCATGAGAGTCTCTAGATGATGCGTGGGAAATTTTGCATGATTTGGCCAAACGGCCTATGAGGAGTTCGAAAAAATTTTTTTTCAGAAAATTCAAAATGGCGGAAAATTTTTATAGGCGGAAATGAAATCGGAGATATACATTTTTTAAGTCTTGAGCCAAGGATTCCAGGGATATAAGACACTTGAGTCTACGACAAACGGTTTACGAGTTATGAGCGTGTACGCGTTTGTAGTCGCTGTAGCGCCACCTATTGCCCGATTTGCGTCATATTTTGATACGTTCTCCCCAAATTGAGACCTACCATCTGACAAAGTTTCAAGTCTCTAGACCTTACGGTTTGGTCTGCACGAGACGCATTACGGCAGAAGAATAATAATAATAATAATAATAATAATAATAATAATAAAAATCCTAACAATTACAATAGGTTTTCAACGCTTCGCGTTTGAACCCCTAATAAAAATCCTAACAATTACAATAGGTTTTCAACGCTTCGCGTTTGAACCCCTAATAATAAAAATCCTAACAAATACAATAGGTTTTCAACGCTTCGCGTTTGAACCCCTAATAATAAAAATCTTAACAAATACAATAGGTTTTCAACGCTTCGCGTTTGAACCCCTAATAATAAAAATCTTAACAAATACAATAGGTTTTCAACGCTTCGCGTTTGAACCCCTAATAAAAATCTTAACAAATACAATAGGTTTTCAACGCTTCGCGTTTGAACCCCTAAATATAGCTGCAAGCAGCAATGACCGGGGTTCAAACGTAGCAGGACCATCTGAGCTGTCATGACTGTTTGTGGTCAATCTGACTAGTTCTCCTAATGTGCACAGTTCTGTGAAGTTTCTACTTTGTGCAAACAATGTATAGACATCTTTCAAAGATGTTCAGAATGAGATCAAATGATATTAATATTGTGAACTGAACATCTGAACTGTAATGTCGATCTATGTCAATCTGACTTGTTCTCCACATAAACACATCTTTATGAATTTTTTAGTTTGTGTAAACGATATATAGACATATCATATTACAAATGTTTTCACTATAGGAAGATCTATCAAATGATATTCATATAGTGTGGATATGTTTAACACCACCCATCATATCATCTGAACTGTTATGTCAGTTTTATGTCAATCTGACTTGTTCTCCACATGAAAAGATTTTCTAGCCTGATGGTGCCTCTTGTGGACAAAAGTAGTATTACAGCTTTTCTAAGATTTTAAAATATAGAGTGTTTATAATTTATTGTGAGCCGTTCGAGCATCAGAAATACATGAAACCTCACAAGTTTCTTCAAAATATCTTGTTCTTAACATTTACAAAGTTTTGTGAAGTTTCTTGTTTTTGGACAAGATATATAGACATTTTAATCACAATAGGCCAAATCAGAAATATATGAAAAATTGTATCTGCTGAACGGTTTAACTAATCGAAAATCCTTTGACAACTTTTTGCCTTGAGTGTCCCTAGATGATGCGTGTGAATTTTCAAGACAGTGAGATTGACGGCCTATGACGAGTTCGAAAAATTTTAAATTTCAAAAATCTCCAATATTTCGCAAACAATTTGAATGACAGCAGTGGTTCTTGAGGCAAAGTTGTTCAGTATGAGGAGATCTATCAGATGATATCAATATTTTGTGGATGCGTGAAACACCACGTGAGTAGAGACGCAAAAAACTTGTTAGCGCCAACTAGTGTCCGATTTTCTTCAAAATTCTGACAGACCACTAGGGCCATGAGTCAAACACGCCCATCGAGTTTCGTTCCGATCGACCTTCGTTAAGCTAGTCTAATTGATGCTCAAAGTTCATTGGCCGATGACGGTCATGTTTTTTGAGATACACCAATGTCCTCATAGACCATCATGGACCCTTGGACAAAGACCGTGCATGACAAGTCTCAGGTCAATCGGACTACCATGTGACCCTGTACAGGTGATTGAGTGTTTTTTTCGCAATATAGCGCCACCAAGTGGTCAATCATCGCAGTTTTTTTGGTGTGACTACAAATTGAGCTTATACATGACTATGTGAAGTTTGGTGAGATTATCTCTTTGCGTTCCAGAGCTATTACGATTTTAGCAAAAGTGTCTCCGCCTTATGCGAACGTTTTATTGTCTTGTTGCAAGCGTGAATCACCGATTAAAATTCCTTTGACAACTTTTGGTCATGAGAGTCTCTAGATGATGCATGGGAAATTTTGCGTGATTTGGCCAAACGGCCTATGAGGAGTTCGAAAAAACTTTTTTTCAGAAAGTTCAAAATGGCGGAAAATTTTTATAGGTGGAAATGAAATCGGAGATATACATTTTTTAAGTCTTGAGCCAAGGATTCCAGGGATATAAGACACTTGAGTGTACGACAAACGGTTTACGAGTTATGAGCGTGTACGCGTTTGGTGTCGCTGTAGCGCCACCTATTGCCCGATTTGCGTCATATTTTGATACGTTCTCCCCAAATTGAGACCTACCATCTGACCAACTTTCAAGTCTCTAGACCTTACGGTTTGGTCTGCACGATAAGAAGTACGGCAGAAGAATAATAATAATAAAAATCTTAACAATTACAATAGGTTTTCAACGCTTCGCGTTTGAACCCCTAATAATAAAAATCCTAACAATTACAATAGGTTTTCAACGCTTCGCGTTTGAACCCCTAATAATAATAAAAATCCTAACAATTACAATAGGTTTTCAACGCTTCGCGTTTGAACCCCTAATAATAAAAATCCTAACAATTACAATAGGTTTTCAACGCTTCGCGTTTGAACCCCTAAAAATAAGGTCTGTGATTATCATTACATTCCCATTGTGTACTACCACATAAACTACAAATATTAAAATCTCAATATGTTAAACCCATTGTGTGCAATGCGACAGCTGTACGTACGCACTGCTACTGTGGTCTGATCGGTGAAGCACTAACTCACGTCAGGACAGGTGCTGGTCATATAATTGGAATATCATCAAAAAGTTGATTTATTTCACCTAATCCATTCAAAAAGGGAAATTTGTATATTATATTCATTCATTACACACAGACTGATATATTTCAAATGTTTATTTGTTTTACTTTTGATGATTATAACTGACAACTGAGGAAAATCCTAACTCAGTATCTCAGAAAATTAGAGTAGGCTATTACTTAAGACCAATACAAAGAAAGGATTTTTAGAAATCTTGGACAACTTAAAAGTATGAGCATGTGCAGAACTCAATACTTAGTTGGGGCTCTTTAGCCTGAATGACTGCAGGAGTGCGGCATTGAGTCGACCTGTGTGTGGCACTGATGAGAGCACAGGTGTATCTGACAGTGGCCTTCAGCTCTTCTGCATTCTTGGATCTGGCATCTCGCATCTTCCTCTTCACAAATCCCATAGATGCTCTATAGCAGGGGTGCTCAATACGTCGATTGCGATCTACCAGTATCTCCAATATCGCCATGGTACTATTGGTAGATCGCATGACAAGGTGAGGTGACATTGTCATGAGCTGACGCTATACAAATAAAGTTGAGTTGTTTTGAATAAAAACTAGACGTCAGCGTATCAGCCATCCCGTCACTTGATTGATACACAGGACAGCGAGTCAGATGACATCTGATTTTTTTCCGTACAATTAGGTCACTGTGCGTGCTCAAACAAACAACACCCCTGAGCGCTGCAAAGCTAACAAGCTAGTCGTTAGTTACATCCTAATTTTTTGCTCGGTTTTTTCCTCTTAAAGGTAAGATAGGGTATAAAAATGAATGGGGGAGCTGGACCAAGTAAGAAGAAAAAAAACATATCACTTTCATAGGGAATGGGAGGAGGACTTTTTTTTCACGATGACATTTTCAAAGTGCGTTTGTCTCGTCTGCTGTCGCAATACCAAAGAAGGGAAATGTGGAGTGGCATTTTCGGACTCTTCATGGAAAATACGACACTGAATTCCCACCGAAAAGCGAGCTGAGAAAGACAAAGGTGAAGGAGCTAAAATCCCAGTTGTTGGGACTGCAGTCATTTTTCACACAAGCTACTTCTAAAGCGAAAGCTGCCACCGAAGCATCATTCCGAGTAAGTCACATCATCGTTAAAAACAAGAAGTCATCAGAGTGAACTCAGGTAATGGCAAAAAATGTATATAATTATGTTGTGCAACATATGTGGTTATACATCAACATAAGTTGTAAGAATCCTCAATATACAGTGGTACCTCGAGATACGAAATTAATCCGTTCCGAGGCGTTCTTCGTATAATGAGTTTTTCGTATCTTGGAACACATTTTACATGTAAAATGTCTAATCCGTTCCAAGCCCTCCAAAAACACCCCATTAAATTTCATATTAAAGCTAAATTGACCTATAAACAATGAAATAACGTAAAATGTCGAAGCTTACCTTTCGAGTGAGGCTATATCTGAAAGTGGCGGCAGAGGAGGAGGAGGACAAACGGCAGATAACGTACGTACGTACATACACTTAACTTTACAAAAACACATAAAAAATAGTTTCGGGTGCGGAGTGGCTGAGCTAAAGCACGCCAACACGTACGTATAGAATATGCATGATGGGAGGGATGCTGTCCAATTAGAGAGAAGGATCTCATGGCTTGGCTAGCATCAGGAACCAATGGGAGAGCAGGAGGATGGTGGCGAGTCTACTATAACTAAGATGACTGCGTGCGGCGTGAGTTTCAAAATTGTTATGGGGCGAATCTCGGACTTTCAGAAACCTTTCGTATCTTGAAAACTTTTCGTATGTAGAGCAGTAAAAATTTTCGTCTTTGCTTTCGTAACTTCAATTTTTCGTAAGTTGAGCCTTTCGTATCTTGAGGTACTACTGTATTTCTCAATAAATATAACGGGTAGATCATTTTGACTTGGTAATTTCAAAAGTAGCTCCCATGCTGAAAAAGTGTGAGCACCCCTGCTCTATAGGGTTAAGGTCAGTGAAGAACAGGGATACCATGCTCCTTAAACCAGGTACTGGTTCCTTTGGCACTGCGTGCCGAGTCATGCTGGAAAATGAAATCTGCATCTCCATAAAGTTGGTCAACAGCAGGAAGCATGAACTGCTCTAAAACGTTCTGGTGTATGGCTGCGTTGACCTTTGACCTCAGAAAACACAGTGGAGCAACCATCTACACCATCATTTACACTGGACCTCAAGCAGTGTGGATTGTGTGCTTCTCTCTTCCTCCAGACTCTGAGACCCCAACATTTACTTTCATCAGAGAACGTTTGGAGACTCAGCAGCAGTCCAGTCCTTCTTGTCTTTAGCCCAGACAAGACGCTTCTGACGCTGTCTGTTGTTCAAGGAATGCACAGCTGAAACCCCTGTCTTGCATATGTCTGTGTGCAGTGGATATGTGATGTGGATGTGGATGTGTTGTGATTCTCCCACATATGTTTGAATGGGTTTTGTTTCACAGTCCTCTCCAGGGTACGGTTATCCCTATTGCTTAAAAAGTGTAAATTGATTAAAGTGTGGCATCAGGTGACTTCAATATTGAACATTTTCACAATTTTCTAATTTTCTGAAATGCTGAATTTGGGATTTTCCCCAGTTGTCAGTTGTAATCTTCAAAATTAAAAGAAATAAACATTTGAAATATATCAGTCTGTCAGTAATGAATGATTATAATATACAAGTTTCATTTTTTGAATAGAATTAGTGAATCAACTTTTTAATGATTTCTAATTATTTTAATTATATGACCAGCACCTGTAGTTCTAGTCCTTCTTTAGCAAGTTCTGAGCAACTTTTCTTTTATAAAGCACATACCGTATTTTCTGCACTATAAGGCGCACCTAAAAGACTTACAGTTTTTTTGGATTGCTTAAGCACGATTTTCAAAACAGGGCCCATGTTTTCAAAACACTACACACTATTAGCACAACCACACACACAATTAGCAAAACACTACAGATCCTTTGCATAATTAAACTCTAACCCTAAACTATACACTTCTTTTTAAAAACTAAACTTTGTTACCATATGAAACACACACGTTTCACATTACTATACTCTGTTTGCACAAGTTACACTCTGCTGTGATAAACCTAAAACACTTTTAGCACTTCTACTTCTCTATGTTTAGAGTAAGATACCATCAACAATGTACAAATATAATGTAAATCCACCAAACACTACACAAGACCAATGTTGCAGACTGAAGAAACTCATTTATTTCTCAACACGCCCCAAAATATTGACATGGACATTCAGAATACTGTAACAAAATGTCACTTTACGTATTTTACTGTAAGTTTGCTGTAAAAAAAAAATAAAAAAAATAAAATAGACATTGTCGCTTCACCTAGCTGGATCTGGACAGAGATTTTCATCAACATCACAGGCAATGTTGTCATTAGCACGACACCTTGGAAAGAAACGTCTTGAATGACGAATCCATCCTTGCATTGCCACTTCCTCCATCTGGTCACAGGCTCCTCCATGGCTTGGATGAGGGTTTCCTCAGGCTGGAGACAGAAATCATATTCCTTCCACCGCCATGCCGAGAAAAACTCTTCTATAGGATTGAGGGATGGAGAGTATGGTGGAAGATATAGGACGGTGAAATGTGGATGTTGCCGAAACCAGTTCTGAACCAGAGCAGAGCGGTGGAAAGACACCTTATACCAGACCACAATGTATTCCATATGATCGATTTGATGCTGTTATGTTGTGCAGTTGGTCCAAGAATGCAAGTTTGAGTGCTGTGCTGTAAGGGCCCATATGGGCATGGCGGTGGAGAACCCCATTCTGTGTAATGGTTGCACAGAGAGTTATATTACCCCCACGTTGCCCTGGGACATTGACTATAGCCCTGTGGCCAATGATGTTTCTACCACTCCTTCGTGTTCTCGTCAGGTTGAACCCAGCCTCATCTACGTAAATGAACTCATGCTGGATCTCCTCTCCATCCATTCGTAAAACTCACTAATGAACAGTGTCAGGCAAAATTGTGTAGTTCAGTGTAGATCTAGTATATAGAGTAGAATACAGTACTGTAAGCAGTTACTGAAACCGTGAAGATGTTTTTGATACGATGATATTTTTACAATACCTATTTTCCAGTCTAAATGTTCTCATCACACTTGCCACTGTGTATCGGCTTAGATTTGGCTGTACTAGCAGTCCAGCCTCCCTCAGCATCAGGCCGTAGTTGACAATGTGGTCAACCAGTGTTGCACGGATCTCATTTGTCAGATTTGGTCCTCTGAGCACCTTCTTGTCTTCTTCCTCTACCTCTTCCTCCAGCATGGCCTCCATCTCTTCCTCCTCCTCCTGGTCCTCCTCATTCTCCTCCTCTTCTTACTCTTTTTATAGTGCTTATACACCTGATCTGTGTGTCTACAAATAAGCAAACAAGTGTTTGCACACCTGATGACTGTGTTGAACCACTTGGTTGGACGGTGTGGTAATTTGACACTCAGTGCTTTGATATTACAAGGAAATGACTTCATGATAGATTTTTGTGTGTAATGTATGTTAAGTGTGTTTAGTGTTTTGCAAATCACTGTGTGTAGAGTTTTGCAACAAGTGTGAGGTTGACAATGTGCTTATAGTTGTGCAAATATGGGCTGAGGTTTTGCTTCTTGAGTGTAAGGTTTTGCTAATAGTGTACTACTTTTAATTTTAGTGTGTAAGCAATCCAAAAAAACTGTAAACAGGAACAAGTGTGATGCAGGTGCAGGACTCTGAGAATAATTTCCAAGCGTAAGAGCTTTATTCAAGGAAACACGAAAACCAAAATACAACAAAAACTGGCACTTCTTAGTGGAAACATCCACACTCGTCGCATAACACAAACCAAGAAACGTTCACAACCAACAAAGACAAAGGAGCACTGTGACGATTTAATAAACAACAAAAAATAAATAAATAAAGGGGTGCCAGTCTGATATGAAAATCAGACAATTTAGTTGTTCATTAACAATAGTCACACAGGAATCAAATAAATCTCATTAGATCCCTTATATTCTGTTAGGTTGGTTTTAGTCTGTTCAAACTAATAATAGAAAAAGTCTCACAAATCCAAGCAGAAATATAACATATATTCAACAAAATACAAATTCATATTACAACAATTTCATCAAATAAACAAAATGTTCATAAGCTCTTGACCACTCAGTCCAGCCTCACAGCTTACAGGAAGCTCCACAGATTGGGTACAGTTCATAGATTGGGTATAGTTCATTGAGCTTCACCAGGAAGGAAGTACATTGTTTTTTTGTGTAGCGCAACTTTGGACATGAAAGATCCAGTTTGTGCGAACGAAAAAAAAACCCCACCCCTAAATACAAACAAATGAAATACATCAGCATAAATTAACATGATCCCAAAATAAACAGCAACAACAAACAAAAAGGTTTTTGACTTACTCTGTCCCTAGTTTAACTGCGTTACGTCAGTTTTTATCCTCCGGTCCCACGTATGTATATATTATCACACCTGACTGTTGAGGTAGAAGGTGAAAAAAGAGTGCTTCAACAAGTAAAATGCAAAAATCTTTACCACTTGCGGTGTTCTCTTGTTGTCTCTTAAAAAGACTGGATTTAATTAGTTTGAAGCCTTTTTATTTTGTTTATGGCTCTCTTTTTTTCTTTCTGCAAATTGCACAGGGTGAATCCCCTCTACCAGAGGAGTCTCGTCCAATAAGTTGACTACTGTACATAGTTGAAGAAAAAAAAAGTTAATTAATGAAATAGAATTGCTAGAACTAATAAAGCAAAAAGTCAGACTTGAATTGCTTCAAAAGGAACTTTAAAGTTAGTAAAATACACTAATAAACACACTGTACGATTGATGACCTTGCATTATTTATTTATTTCATTTCACAGGCAAGAGATGACCAGCTGGATTTTTTAAAATAAAATAAACTGTAGATTAAACTTTGCAATGTTCCCTCTTTTCAAAAAGTATGCTGGACAATTCTGTCCCGTGCAGCTCTGCCACTAGGCTGGTCCAAGTGCACTGGCTGGAGGTCATCATCAGGCTAGAGGTCATCATCAGCTGCATCTCCACCACAGGATCCTCTGCTTTCTGATGTTGGCAGTGTTGGCAGTACATGGCATGGTCATGATTTCATAATCTCTATGATCAATTATAATGTACCTGCAATAGTCAAGTCAAGTCACCTTTATTTGTATAGCGCTTTTTACAATGTAGATTGTTTCAAAGCAGCTTTACAGGAAAAACAATATAAACAAAGTTTGTTTGGCTGAACAGAAGCCCCAAAAGAGCAGGTGAATCAATACAATTGATGAATTTTAAGTGTTAAGTTTCCCCAACTGAGCAAGCCATAGGCGACAGCGGCAAGGAACCAAAACTCCGGCAGGTGACGTAACGAATGAAGAATAGAATGGAGAAAAAACCTTGGGAGAACCCAGGCTCAGTTGGGGAACCAGTTCTCCTCTGGCCAACAGCCAAACAGTGCATGATTATTATATTAACAACAATTCAAGTCCAATATGAAGTCCAATTTGGTCCGGTTAGAGATAGGTTCATGATCGTCACAGGGGAGGGTCTAGTAGAGTCACGATCTCCGCAGACACTTCAGGGCAGTGCTGTGCTCGTGTCCAGGTGCAGGTCCGTCATCTGATCTGGATACGGCCCGGATCCAGCTGCCCACGGTAACCTCGGAATAAACAGAGACCAATATCAGCGTCGATGCCATTCTTCTTCTTATGTATCGAGTACATCAGGTGTTATGGGAATGTTCCCGGTTCCGGCTTATCTAAATTATGCAGCCTAACAATCATTTTACATGATTTGGATTAAAAATGTATGTATAATGTGTTATGTGTATGCCAGGTTGAAGAGATGTGTTTTTAGTCTAGATTTAAACTGACAGAGTGTGTCTGCTTCCCGAACTGTATTAGGAAGACTGTTCCAGAGTTTAGGAGCTAAATAGGAAAAGGATCGACCGCCAGCAGTTGACTTTGATATTCTAGGTATTATAAGCTGGTCAGTATTTTGGGATCGCAATAGACGTGAAGGACTATAATGTGTTAAGAGATCGCTCAAGTACTGTGGAGCTAAACCATTTAATGCTTTGTAAGTAATTAGCAAGATTTTAAAATGTATTCGGTGTTTAATAGGAAGCCAGTGCAGGTTTGACAGAACTGGGCTAATATGCTCATACTTCCTGGTTCTAGTAAGAACTCGAGCTGCTGCATTTTGGACCAGCTGGAATTTGTTTATTAAGCGTGCAGGGCAACCACCTAGTAGAGCATTACAATAATCTAGCCTTGAACTCATGAACGCATGAACAAACTTTTCCGCATTTGTCTTAGATAGCATATGTCGCAATTTAGATATATTTTTAAGATGGAAGAACTTCGTTTTACAGATGCTAGAAACATGGCTTGCAAATGAAAGATTGGTATCAAAGAGCACACCCAGGTTTCTAACTGACGACGAAGACTTGACAGAGCAGCCATCGACTGTTAGGCAGTAGTCTAGATTATTATGTGCTGAACTTTTTGGTCTAATAATTAGAATCTCTGTTTTTTCAGAATTTAGCAGTAGAAAGTTATGAGTCATCCAATTTTTTATTTCAGTTATGCATTCTGTTAATTTAGTGAATTTGTTCGTTTCATCAGGATGAGAAGAAATATAGAGCTGAGTATCATCAGCGTAACAATGAAAGCTAAGGCTATGTGTTGGAATTTATCTGACCTCTGTGACGTGAGACAGCTAGCAGACGGTCGGCTTAGCCAGTTTGTCTGCTTCCTGACCTGGACCCCAGTTAGTCAAGGTTTAGCTCTAAGACTATGTGCCAAATTACTAGAGAGAAGAGCGGCACCATCCCAGGTGGGATGAATACCATCTCTTTTCAACAGGTCAGGTCTTTCCCAAAAACTTTTCCAATTGTTTATAAACCCCATGTTATTCCGCGGGCACCACTTAGACATCCAGCCATTGAGTGAGGATAATCTGCTAAGCATCTCATCACTCCTGCGCATAGGAAGATATGCATATCTTCGTACTTGCGAGTTCACACACCTCTTTAATATTAGTTTTAGTGATCTCCGACTGGCGAAGTCGGACATCATTAGCGCCGACGTGAATAACAATCTTAGAATATTTACGATTAGCCTTAGCCAGCACTTTTAAATTTGCTTTGACGTCAGGCGCTCTGGCTCCCGGCAAACATGTGACTATGGTGGCTGGAGTCTCTATTTTCACATTCTGAGTAATAGAATCGCCAATCACAAGGGCACTTTCAACAGGTTTCTCAGTGGGTGCATCACTGAGTGGGGAGAACCTGTTTGATGTTCTGATCGGAATGGAACAGTGGTTTTTTGACCTGTGATTATGCCGTCTCACAGTCACCCAGTTGCCCTGCTGCACGGGCTCTACAGCCGGAACCAAACAATGTACAGGGTTTGCTAAGCTAGTCGCATCCAAAGTAGTACCTAAAGCCCTTGCATTCTTACTATCCTCGATTAAAGTTTGGATGCGTGTCTCTAATTCTGAAATCTTCTCTGTCAGCCTAACTATGTCCCTACATGTATGACATGTGAAGCCTTCACAGCTGACAGAGACAGACAGACTATGCATGAAGCAGGAAGTGCAAGTGACAATTTAGAGAGAAGATGACATGACTCACCGCGTGTGTGGTGATCCAACTTGTTGACCAATATTTTCGATTCTTTAATGTCGCCGAAATCTCATATCTCGAACACAAAAGAGGGACAAATTCTCCACTTCACATGGTTATCTCGTGACTGAGAGTTCACTGCGCATGCGCTGAGTTTGCGTTGTACGTGGATCGCGGTCTGCTCACGGTTCACTCCCTGTCATTGATCTCGTCTGAGGGATAACACGCTGTAGCATCCCGCACGCTTTTTGTGATTTTGTGAGCAATCTTTGTGTTTGCATTGTTGGAGAATATAATTAAAGGTTTGTATCAAGAGTCGAAGGTGTTTTTATTGTGGTGGTGTGCATATACCTTTTGTTGTTTATGTTGCAAACATAAACACAGTACAGTGTGTGTAAATTTTTTTAGATGAATGCCGATCGCTTCAAACAAATCGCTGCAACACTGTTGTGTAAAAAGACACCAAAAACTTGAGCATGTACATTCTCATTTAATAACACTCATCATGTACGTCAATAAATGTTCATTTTTCGTTCTTGCGAGGGTTGTTGTCTCTGGCGCTTGTACCATCTGATACACTGATACATCTGATGCACTGATAGGCTGTCTGACCTGTCAATCATGCAAGAAGACGTGATTGGCTGTGCTGCATGAGGGCGGGATCTCATCCGATGCGCTTCTTAACGTGACAAGCGCAGCGAGAGAGAATGCCTTGTCTTTTTCTTCTGATTCTGACTTGTGTTTGCTTTTTTATTGTGTGAATTTCGCGCACAAGCACTGTGTACGAGCTGAACAGTTATGATAATTGACGTCATGCGAACAACATTTGAAATGTGATCTTACACAAAAAAGTTCATCAATCTATGGGTGCGGGTTATGTCAACGATTTTTTACACAAAACCCAGAGAGAGAGAGTGGGAGAGTTAGAGAGAGTGGGAGTGAGAGAGAGTGGGTGTGTGTGTGTGTGTGTGTGTGAGTGAGAGAGTGAATGTGGGAGTGGGAGTGTGTGTGAGAGAGAGTGGGAGTGTGTGTGAGAGTGTGATAACTCTTGTATACAAGTAACCAGAACAACACCTTTTTCCCATCCTAAATGATTTTTCATGAGAAAGCAGACACACATGCTGAGACTTCAGGCACAATCACATTATTCAGACTCAAACTCACACGGGAAAGCAGAACAAGCTCGAGAAGAGTGTGAGAGAAGTCACTGCCTGTTGGCCTTTAATCCTGTGATTTATGAAAGTACGTTAACTATTACTCTGAAAACACATAATTATTTCATAATCATGCCGTCTCTCCCAGGCAGACTCGTGAAGGGTTTTAATGTTTGTGTCTCAGTGACGCTTGTGTGGAATTCTGTGAATGTCCAGTGGGTGAAGTGACTGGAAGTCTGTTCAGCGTTTGAATTGAGAGTTTAAAGACGTCTGTCAGCAGAAATTCCAGATTGGTCCTTGTCGCCTTTCTAGCATTCCTTCCCTTCAATGAGCCATTGTGGATGTAATACAAGCCCTCTTCCTAACACACACACACACACACACACACACACACTCAGAGACACTCACACACACTCTCATAAACACAAACACACTCACTCTTGCACTCTCACACACACACACACAAACACACTCACTCTTGCATTCTCACAGACACACACTCACTCTTGCATTCTAACAAGACAAACACACTCACTCTTGCACACACACACACAAACACACTCACTCTTGCATTCTCACAGACACACACTCACTCTTGCACACTCACACACACACTCACACACACACACACACACACAAACACACTCACTCTTGCACTCTCTCACACACACTCCCTCACGCACAGATTTTTAATAATGGACATTTTGACCCAAATCCTGTATCTTGTGTGTTTTGTTACTCCATCTGTGACATTCGGACAAAGTCTTTGACGAAAATGTGATTTTATGAGCTTTTTGTTGTGAATGTTGCATTTGTTTTATTAATCTTACCCACATTGAAGAGCTGATAAATAACAATGCAATAAAATGTTTTATTGCTTGTTTAAAAGCAGAGACTCAGTTCTGTTTTTTGATACATTGCATGTTCTGATATTCATACAACAGAATATTCTGGAGACGATGAACATTTTGTGAAAATGTAAATAAATGCTTGCAATGGCTGGCAACTTTTAAAAATCTGCTGAACTCGCAGTTTGAACTCTACAATCTCTAAAGCGATCAGATGAGTCCTGTTCTGCGCTAACCCGCTGACGGCACAGGCTGTACTGCGCCATCGCTGCAGAAGCTATGAAAACATTTACATTTACTCATTTAGCAGACGCTTTTATCCAAAGCGACTTACAATTTGAGGAGTATAGAAGCTATTTGACCAAAGGATACAAAAACACATAAGAGCGCTTACAATACGAAGTTTCAAACACTCTGAACACAAGTAGCACAAGCATGGGGAAAAGAGAAAGAAAGAGTTTTTGTGTGTGTGTGTGTGTGTGTGTCATGTTAGGTGCTCATGGAAGAGGTGTGTTTTTAGTAGTTTTTTAAACCTCGACAGGGAATCTGCATTCCGGATGAGGGCAGGGAGATCGTTCCACCAGCCGGGGGTGGTGAATGAAAATGTTCTTGTGATCTTCTTTTTCTTCTCTGTGCTGGAACCACGAGTCCTTGCTCGTTGATCGATCGAAGGTTTCTGGTAGGTGTGTAGAGTTGTACCAATGAATGGAAGTATGAAGGTGCTGAGTTTGTGTAAGTTCTGTATGCAAGAGTCAGTGCTTTGAGTTTGATGCGTGCTGCGAGAGGGATTCAGTGTAGTGAGATGAAGAGTGTGTGACATGAGTCCTTCTGGGTTGGTTGAAGAACAGACGAGCCGCGGCGTTCTGAATCAGTTGCAGAGGTTTGATCGTACTTGCAGGAAGTCCAACCAGAAGAGCGTTGCAAGAGAGCGAAATAGAGAAGAGCGAAAACAACATCCTTTTGTCTTTTAATTTATCATGTTTGTTAAATTTTTTCTTATTAGAATCTAAATCCATTTACTAAATGTTAACGTAACTGACTGCTTCATTTCCACTTTATGATTTTATATGCAATGAAGTTTTAAATGATCTTGGTTATGTTGGTTAAATCCACACATGGACTAACGTAAAATATCACTGTCTTTCAGGTGCGATTCTCGGCCGCTCAGAGACGCAGGAGTGTGTGTTTTATAATGCGAGCTGGGAAAAGGATGGGACGAACCAGAGCGGGATCGAGTTGTGTTACGGAGAAAAGGACAAACGCCGACACTGTTTCTCCACCTGGAAGAACCGCTCAGGAACCATCGAGATGGTCAAGCAGGGCTGCTGGCTGGATGACATCAACTGCTATGACAGGTGCTGCTTGCATGCGATGTGTGTTTGTGCATGTTGTGTATGTATTTTAGTGATCCGATGATGAAAACCAGGGTCTCTGTGTGTGCAGCAGCGAGTGTGTGGAGCGCAAGGAGAATCCTGACGTCTTCTTCTGCTGCTGTGAGGGGAACATGTGCAACGACAAGCTTCACCACAGTCCAGAGACGCTTCAGAGTGAGTTCACAAACGCTTTAAAGCTCTGATATTCAATGTGAAGCTGCTTCTGCTGAGAGACTGGCCCAAAAACCGTATGGACCTTTGGCATCTTTCAGCTGTTTCATTGGCTTATGCTAGAGTTCATGCCCTCCTTAGCACAGGAAATATAGTATTGATTTTCTACAACAGTTCAATAACCAAGTTACTATTTGGTGACTTACATTTTAGACTTTAATATTGTCTGTTGTCTGACCAAACAAATCCACAGCCGTTGCGCGTCTTCGAGCGACACAGTGAGGTTTCATTATATGAACATTTCATCTAATGAATGACTCTCTCATACTTAAAAGAATAAGCCGTTTTTAAAGAATCGTTTGACTGAATGATTCATTGACACGGATGTTTAGCCAATGAGTTTCCCCCATCTTCTGCTGGTTTGGTTTCATATTTAAAAGTATCATTTTATTATGGTTGAAGACATAGAATGCATTTACAAACAGACTATTACGGGTGAATTGGGAGGTAACCATTGTTGAATATTAATGACTGTTTCTCTGAAACGGCCCTCTGTCTAACATAAAATAAGATTGCCTGTTCACAACATACACAACAACAAATTAGTCACAAATCACAGCCAATCAGAAGAGCCTGTAGGTTGGAGCCTCTCTGCTGGCACACTCACAACCAAAAGAAAAAATACAAAATCAAATTCATAAAAACTCATCATTTCAACATGATTAAAAATAAACACTGAAGGACTGAAACAACCTTTATCATAGAATACACTCATTTATTCACAATTTGACCGTCCTTTATTTTCATTTTCTTTCAGTACGGCAATAAATTACCTTTAAACTCACATTAGACTCTTTCAAACATTAAATAAAGGACATAATCAGTGCCTGAGATTATCATTGCCATAGTTTATATAGATAGTTTTATAAATGTCCAGCTTTGTATAGAGTGTAAGATTTTTCTCTGTTTTTTGTCTCCAGCCACGTCGAGGCCCATCTCCACAAAGCCGGACTGGTTTCCCACATTACTCTACTCTCTGATTCCCATCACGGCTGTTGCTGTCATTATCTTCATCTCTTTCTGGATGTATCGGCATCTGAAGATGACGTACCCGCCACTACTTATTCCGTCACAGGTAGCTCACCTCAACTCAACACCTCACCATCTCAACTCAACACCTCACCTCAACACAACACCTCACCTCAACACAACACCTCACCTCAACACCTCACCTCAACACTTCATCTCAACACCTCACCTCAACACTTCATCTCAACACCTCACCTCACCAACTCAACACCTCAACACAACACCTCACCTCAACACCTCAACTCAACACCTCAACACAACACAACACCTCACCAACTCAACACCTCACCTCAACACAACACCTCACCTCAACACCTCACCTCAACACCTCACCTCACCAACTCAACACCTCAACTCAACACCTCACCTCAACACAACACCTCACCTCAACACCTCACCTCAACACCTCAACTCAACACCTCACCTCAACACCTCACCTCAACACCTCACCTCAACACAACACGTCACCTCAACACCTCACCTCAACACAACACCTCACCTCAACACCTCACCTCAACACCTCAACTCAACACCTCACCTCAACACAACACCTCAACACTACAGCTCATCTCAACACCTCACCTCAACACCTCACCTCACCATCTCACCTCAACACCTCATCACCCCACCTCATCACCCCACCTCACCATCTCAACACGTCAACATCTCATCACCTCAGCACCCCACCTCAGCACCCCACCTCAACACCCCACCTCAACACCCCACCTCAACACCTCACCACCTCAACACCTCACCATCTCAACACCTCACCATCTCAACACCTCACCATCTCAACACCTCACCTCACCATTTCAACACCTCATCAAGTCAAGTCACCTTTATTTATATAGCGCTTTTTACTGTGTAGATTGTTTCAAAGCAGCTTTACAGTGGTCACAGAAAAAACAATATAAACAAAGTTTGTTTGGCTGAACAGCAGCCCCAAAAGAGCAGGTGAATCAATACAATTGCTGAATTTTAAGTGTTAAGTTTCCCCAACTGAGCAAGCCATAGGCGACAGCGGCAGAGAACCAAAACTGCGGCAGGCGACGTAATGAATAAAGAACAGAATGGAGAAAAAACCTTGGGAGAAACCAGTCGGGGGACCAGTTCTCCTCTGGCCAACAGCCAAACAGTGCATGATTACGAGCGACATGATTACGAGCGACATGATTAAACAACAATTAAAGTCTAAGTGCGAGCGAGATGGATGATGGGTCCGGGGGGGGGGTGTCGCGAGTGCAAGCGAGACTGTTCAAACGCCTCCATAGGCACAGCGGTCAGCCGCTTGGAGCAGCTCACGGACCGGTCCGCGAATGCGCTGCGCGGCCCGGAACCATTTAATCTACGGACTGGTTCGCGAAATCGCTCGCGGCCCGGTGCCACTTCGACCGGGGGTTGGGGACCACTGGTCTAGATTATTACGTGCAGAACTTTTTGGTTTAATAATTAGAATCTCTGTTTTTTCAGAATTAAGCAGTAGAAAGTTGTTAGTCATCCAATTTTTTATATCAGTTATGCATTCTGTTAATTTAGTGAATTGGTACGTTTCATCAGGATGAGAAGAAATATAGAGCTGAGTATCATCAGCGTAACTGTGAAAGCTAATGCCATGCTTCCTAATAACTGCACCCAAAGGAAGCATGTACAGGGTGAAAAGCAATGGTCCTAGTACTGAACCTTGAGGAACTCCATACTGAACCCGTGACCGATATGACACCTCCTCATTTACTGCTACAAACTGATAACGGTCAGATAAATATGATTTGAACCTGGCTAATGCAACTCCACTAATGAAAAAAATGACAAAAAAGGTAGATTCGATATCGGCCTGTAATGAACTAATTCTGTAGGATAAAGTTGTGTTTTCTAATAAGCGGTTTAATTACAGCCAGCTTAAAGGTTTTTGGTACGTATTCTAATGACATAGATGAATTAATAATATTAAGAAGAGGATCTATGATTTCTGGAAGCATCTCTTTCAGTAGCTTAGTTGGTATTGTGTCTAGCCTACATGTTGTTGATTTTGATGATTTAATGAGTTTAAACAATTCTTCCTCCCCAATAGCAATGAAGGAGTGGAATTTTTCTGAAAATGTACTGTATTTTGTGATATTGTAGTAGACGGTTGCATGGTTATAATTTTCTCTCCAATATTATGAATTTTGCAAGTAAAGAAGTCCATGAAGTGATGTTTTAAAGCATCTGGGGTTGAGGCTTTAATTCTTGTTAATTTAGTCACTGTATCAAATAAATACCTAGGGTTGTATTTGTTTTCTTCTAAGAGGGTAGAAAAGTAAGTTGATCTAGCTGATTTTAAGGCCTTTCTGAATGCAATAGAGCTGTCTTTCCATGAAATGCGAAAAACCTCAAGCTTAGTTTTTTTCCAGCTCCGCTCCATGCTTCTGGCTGCTCTGTTGAGGGCCCGGGTGTGCTCGTTGTTGGACTATTTTCTTTAATCTTCTTTAAGCGCAACGGAGCAACAGTGTCTAACGTACTGGAAAAGAGAGAGTTAATAGTTTCTGTTGCAACATCAAGTTCTTCTAGGCAATCTGGAATGTTAAGTAGATGAAACTGATCAGGAAGATTATTTGTAAAGCTATCTTTTGTGTTAGGAGTGATAGTTCTACTATATTTATAACAGGGAGTTTGTTTTTCGACTTTGGCTAAAGGTAATCTACACGCAACGAAGTAATGATCTGAGATGTCATCGCTCTGCTGCAGAATTTGAACAGTATCAACATTGATCCCATGCAACAATATTAGATCTAAAGTATTATTACGAGAATGAGTGGGTCCTGATACATGTTGTGTAACTCCAATAGAGTTTAAAATGTCTCTAAATGCCAATCCCAATGCGTCTTTTTCATTATCTACATGGATATTAAAATCACCGACAATTATGACTTTATCTGCAGACATTACTAATTCTGAGAGAAAATCAGCAAATTCTTTGATAAAGTCTGTGGTGCCCTGGTGGCCTGTATAGAATAGCCAGCACAAAAGTTAAACAGGAATTATTACTTGCACTAGATAATTTTACATTAAGGACCATCACTTCAAAAGAATTATATTTCAAATTAGACCTTTGAGCAGTACTGATCGTGTTACTATAAATTACAGCAACACCTCCTCCTTTACCTTTTAGACGAGGATCATGTTTATAACAGTAATCTTGAGGGGTGGACTCGTTTTTAGCTTCTGTCAAACACAGCACATCTAGTTTATGATCTGTAATCATATCATTTACAATAAGTGCTTTTGAGGAAAGGGATCGTATATTTAGTAACCCAAGCTTTATCATTTGTTCATTTGTGTTATATCCATTCTTAGTTGTTTGTAAAGCAATTAAATTTTTACCCTTAATCGGTTTTGAGAGTTTTTTGTATTTGCTAATTCGGGGAACAGACACAGTCTCTATAGGATGATATCTAGGAGAAAGAGTCTCTATGTGTTGTAATTTATCTGACCTCTGTGACGTGAGACAGCTAGCAGACGGTCGGTTTAGCCAGTTTGTCTGCTTCCTGACCTGGGGTCTCATTTATAAAGTGTGCGTATGCACAAAATGGGGCTGGAAATGTACGTACGCCAGTTTCCACGCAAAGGTTGTGATCAATAGAAAACAAACTTGATGGGACCTTGAAGCAAACTTTGAGCTGTGTATTCGCACATTCTGGAGACAGAGGGAATTGGCGACACAGATGGTTAATTTTAGTAAATTTTTTGGTGTATGCCATTTTTGACTTTTAAGCGTACGTAAACTTTTAGTAGGGATCCTACGCACAGTTTATAAATGAGACCCCTGGACCCCAGTTAGTAAAGGTTTAGCTCTAAGACTTTGTGCCAAATTACTAGAGAGAAGAGCGGCACCATCCCAGGTGGGATGAATACCATCTCTTTTCAACAGGTCAGGTCTTTCCCAAAAACTTTTCCAATTGTTTATAAACCCTATGTTATTCTGCAGGCACCACTTAGACATCCAGCCATTGAGTGAGGATAATCTGCTAAGCATCTCATCACTCCTGCTTATAGGAAGAGGGCCAGAGCAAATTACAGTGCCTGACATCGTACTTGCGAGTTCACACACCTCTTTAATATTAGTTTTAGTGATCTCCGACTGGTGAAGTCGGACATCATTAGCGCCGACGTGAATAACAATCTTAGAATATTTATGATTAGCCTTAGCCAGCACTTTTAAATTTGCTTTGACGTCAGGCGCTCTGGCTCCCAGCAAACATGTGACTATGGTGGCTCATCACTTCACAATCTCACCTCACAGTCTTTCTCATGAGTTTTCTGACACCACACCAGTATTTCTCTTTCTAAAGAGGGTTTCTCGTTCTTGCCCTCATCACAGCGCTTATGTGCTAGAAACAGTAAAATCCCTCTCTTCCTCTTTTGCTAGCGCGCCTTTCATATCATGATAGAGGTAAGAGCTTCATTCAGTCTCCCATCCTGCCATGCTGATGCTTTGGTTTCATCCTCTTTTGCAAATTGTCTTATATTTTCTCTTTCTTTATGGTTAGCATGGATTAATGTTGAGTTTTCCTACATTAGATGCTGCGTGTGTGTGTGAGTGTGTGTGTGTGGACGCAGGAGAGCCTCAGCAATGATTGGTGTGTGTGTGTTGTCTTCAGGATCCCGGACTGACGCCTCCGTCTCCGCTGCTGGGACAGAAGCCCCTGCAGCTGCTGGAGGTAAAGGCTCGCGGGCGCTTCGGATGCGTCTGGAAGGCGCAGCTGCTCAACGAACCCGTGGCTGTGAAAATCTTCCCTATCCAGGTTTCTGACAGATTTCATGTCGTTTCATGTTTCCCCTTCAGCTTCAGTGTAGAAGATATTTTCAAGGCTTTAATGTTTATAATTAAGCAGTTTTACCACAGTTAAGGCATGTCTGCTTTTTGTAACTCAAAGCTCTTTATTATAGAACTCTGAATGTCTTTATGAATATTCCTCAATCATTCGTGTTTGTGTTTGTTGCAAAACTCTAACCCAGAAAATGAAGTGTCTGCCATTAATTCAGCCTGAAAACACATTTCATTGAAGTTTGTCTTAAGGGTTTGTTTTTGTAATAGTTTGAAAACCGTGGCATAAATAGTAGTGATGATGTCATTGTAGTTGGTGTAAAAGTAAAATATTATTGTGATTTATTAGGGAAGTCTGGTTGCTTTTATAAAAAAGAAAAATATGGAAAAATAAACACTAGTTTTCAATAAAAAAGCAGCTTTTCTTCTTTCTGAACGATCTGTTCTTCATTCATTCTCCTGCTGGAGTTTTTGGGTTCTTGTCTAAACCAAGCGTTTAGTCATAATTCAAGAAGCTCCAGACTTTATAGCTCTTGTTTCCAACTTTTACTTGCTATAATGAGAAAGTTACATCGTTCTTCTAATTGTTTTACTATAGCATTTTTAATTACAGGCATTGACGCTCCTCATTACCAGAGGCCAGTGATGACTGTTTTCTTTCTTTTTCTTATCTATAGCCTTTCTTATAAAAAATCTTATAATGTACAATTATTATATAGTATTAAAATATTATGAAAAACAGATTTAGACACTGTATCTGCAACATGCCTGTCACTGACTCAGCCACGCCCCCTGCACCAGACTCCCACGCTCCGCCCACTCATTCCCAATCACCTGAATACTGAGCACCCGCACCTGTTTCCCATCACTGAAGCCCTTTATCACTAGCCCTCACCCCACACTCAGTGTCTGGTCACAGCTCTTGCTACACAGACTGCATCGCGACTCTGCGCGACACCCGGCTTCATTGAGATTGTTTCCCTGTATTCCAAGACTCCAAGACATTCTCTGTGTTCTCCACTACAGCTAAGCCTCTCACCATTCCCTGTGTTTTCACCTGTCCGCCAGTTCACTGTTTCGTGTCCTGACTTCAATAAATCTGTATTGAGTACTACCTTCTGTGTCCTTGAGTCCATCATGACAGATGACCAGACCAGTAGTCAGGCCGAAGCAGTGACTGGTGATCCCCCGTCACCGGCATCGCTTCCGCTCACCGAGCTCACCCAAGCCTTCCTGCACAGCATGCATCTGGGATTTTCCTCGTTGACTGCCTCAGCCAGTCCCGTGGCCCGACCAGCGCCCTATGCTGGTGAGGCGGGGAAATGCAACGGTTTTCTCTTACAATGTTCTCTCTACTTTGAAATGCAGGCACATCAATTCCCCACCGACCGATCCAAAATTGCCTTTATCATTACCCACCTCTCCGGAAGGGCGCTTCAATGGGCCAGCGCCATCATGGATGCCAACAGCCCTGTAACTCAGTCTATTGAAGCCTTCACTCGCCACTTCCGTGATGTATTCAGCTGGACTTCAGGACCCACCACCATACACAATCAATTGTTAAAGCTCCAACAAGGTACCCAATCTCTCCACGATTACAATATCTGCTTCCGCACCCTAGCCGCCGCGAGCGGATGGAATGAGCCTGCTCTTCTTGCTGTCTACCGTGCTGGTTTAAACCCTCAACTCCAAGTTTCCCTTGCTATCCATGACAACCACATTGGTCTAGAAAACTTCATACACCAAGCAACCCTAGTATCTCAAAATCTCGCTGCCAGCTATAACCCAGTTCATCCGTTGCATTCCCCACCTCCACCGTGGGAGTCAACCCCTCCAGCACCAGAACCCATGCAAATTGACCATCACCGTTTAACTCCCATGGAAATAGAACAACGTATGCGTTTGCACCTCTGTCTCTACTGCGGGGGGTCAGGTCATTACCGAGCCACTTGCCCGACCCGACCCCCGCACCCAGCGGTGAGTACTATCCACACTGATCCCGTAATGCTGTCCCTTCCTGAAACCACCGTTGTGTTAACTACCCCGTTTGGTTCTGTTTCAGTAAAAGCCCTCATTGATTCTTGCTCAGCAGGAAACTTCATTTCCTCAGAAATGCTACTCAAGATCCACGTCAAGACATTCTCCCTGTCAAGTCCATACCAAGCACATTCCATCTTGGGAAAACCGCTGGGTCGGAGGTGCATTCGCTACCTCACAGACCCGCTCACAGTACAGATCGGCTGTCTCGATCAGGAACAACTTTCCCTACTGGTGCTGGAGGGATCTACCACTGATCTCGTCCTGGGACGCCCGTGGCTTACTGCACATTCGCCCACCATGGACTGGTCCACTGGGGAAGTATTGCGATGGAGAGATGCCTGCAAGCAGAACTGCCTACTTGCCATCCAGAGGAACAGCACTCCCGCTTCACCGCCAGAATCCAACCCCATTACCATGGCCGCCACATCCCTGGACAAACCGGCTCCTGCTCCCGAGCAACCCATTCCCTTTGAGTATCGGGCGTTCCAGGACGTGTTCAGTGAGCAACGGGCCACCGAACTTCCCCCTCATCGGCCATGGGACTGTGCTATTGATCTGCTGCCTGGGACGTCACTACCCAACGGACGCATCTACCCCCTGTCCATCCCGGAGCAACAGGCCATGGAGGAGTACATCAGGGAGGCACTCGACCAAGGGTTCGTTCAACCATCCAACTCCCCTGCCGCTTCCAGTTTTTTCTTCGTGGGCAAGAAGGATGGGGGCTTGAGGCCGTGCATCGACTATCGGAAGCTCAATGACATTGATGGCATCAATGACAATGCCATTTGGACTGTCCAACGCCCCAGCAATTTTCCAAGGGTTCATGAATGAGATTCTCTGTGATTTCCTCAACAAATTTGTAATAGTCTACATCGATGACATCCTGGTTTACTCCCCTAACATAACAGATCACCACCACCACGTTGCGCAGGTCCTCCAACGACTCCAAGAACACCATCTAAAACCAGCAGCCATATCACCCTGTAGCCTAAGACTGGTTGCCCACTGAAGCTAAGCAGGTTGAGCCTGGTTTGTACCTGGATGGGAGACCTCCTGGGAATGACTAGGTTGCTGCTGGAAGTGGTGTTAGGAGGCCAGCAGGGGGTGCTCACCCTGGGGTCTGTGTGGGTCCTAACGCCCCAGTATAGTGACGGGGACACTGTACTGCAACAAGCACCGTCCTTCGGATGAGATGTTAAACCGAGGACCTGACTCTCTGTGGTCATTAAAAATCCCAGGATGTCCTTCGCAAGAGTAGGGTGTAACCCCGGCATCCCTGGCCAAATATGCCCATTGGCCTTTGTCCATCACGGCCTCCTAATCACCCCCTTACACTAATTGGCTTCACTGCTCTTTCTCCTCTCCTTAGCTTGTGTGTGGTGAGCGTTCTGGCACAGATTACCGTCGCATCATCCAAGTGGATGCTGCACACTGGTGGTTGAGGAGATCCCCCCCCCCCCTCCCAAGCGCTTTGAGCTCTGGAAAAGCGCTATATAAATGTAACTGATTATTATTATTATTATTATTATTATCTATACCTGAAGCTTGAAAAATGCGAGTTCCACCGCAGCTCCACCCAATTCCTCGGATACATCGTGGACCAGAGCGGCGTCAAGATGGACCAGGGGAAGGTCCGAGCAGTGCGGAGCTGGCCCCAACCCACCATGATCAAAGACCTCCAACGTTTCCTGGGATTCGCCAATTTCTATCGCCGGTTCATCCATCAGTACAGCACCATTGCAGCACTGCTCCAAAGTGGCCCCAAGTCCCTGTCCTGGACCCCTGAAGCCCAACAAGCCTTCCACCAGCTCAAAGAAGCCTTCAGTACGGCTCCTGCCCTCGTTCATCCTGATCCAGAGATCCCATTTGTTGTGGAAGTGGACGCTTCAAGTGTGGGGGTTGGGGCCGTACTGTCCCAGCGGCAGGGTGAGCCTCCACAACTCCATCCATGTGCCTACTTCTCCAAGAAGCTGTCCCCGGCGGAACGCAACTACGACATCGGGAATCGTGAGTTGCTTGCCATCAAGCTGGCTTTGGAAGAGAGGGAGAGGGCGACATTGGCTGGAGGGAGCCAAACACCCATTCCAGGTTATCACCGACCACCGGAACTTGGAGTACTTGAGAGAGGCCAAAAGACTCAACCCACGACAGGCCAGATGGGCACTGTTTTTCACCCGGTTTGATTTCTCTGTAACCTACCGCCCTGGAGAGAAAAACATCAAAGCTGACGCCCTCTCTCGCCAGTTCTTACCCAACTATCTCTCTACACAACCTGAACCCATCCTTCCTCCAGCCGTCATTGTCAGCCCCATCCAGTGGTCCCTCGATCAACGTATTGCCGCCGCAATCCACGATGACCCAGTTCCGCCGGGATGTCCTGAGGGGCGGACCTATGTTCCAGCAAGTCTCCAACCGTCCCTCATGGACCAGGCACATTTCTCTCCGGGCTCTGGACACCCAGGCAGCCAGCGTACCCTCTCGCTCATTCAAGGACACTACTGGTGGCCCAGTATGGCTCAGGACATCTCCCGCTTCGTTCGTGGATGCTCAGTCTGTGCCACCACCAACACTCCCCGTCACCTCCCTGAAGGCAAGTTGGTCCCCTTACCCATCCCACGCCGTCCCTGGTCACATCTTGGTATCGATTTCCTCATTGATCTCCCTCCCTCCGATGGTCATACCTGTATCCTAGTTGTCATCGACCACTTCTCAAAAGGATGCAAACTCATTCCCCTGTCAGGACTTCCCACGGCACTAGAAACAGCGGAGGCCCTATTCCACCACGTCTTTCGAAACTACGGCCTCCCCGAAGACATTGTCTCTGACAGGGGCCCACAATTCATCTCACGGGTTTGGAAATCCTTCTTCTCACTCCTGGGTGTCACAGTCAGTCTCTCCTCTGGATCTCACCCCCAATCCAACAGTCAGACTGAGCGGAAGATACAGGAAATTGGGAGATACCTCCGAGCCTACTGTGGTCGTCGCCAGGACAGCTGGAACCGCTTCCTTCCGTGTCCTGAGTATGCACAAAACTCACTTCGTCAAGAATCCACTCACCTCACCCCCTTTCAATGTATTCTAGGTTTCCAACCCCCACTGTTCCCCTGGTCTGGAGAGCCCACGGATGTTCCAGCTGTCCATCATTGGTTTCAGGAGAGCGAGAGGGTGTGGGACTCAGCACACGTCCATCTACAACGGGCAGTCCGTAGGCAGAAGACTCAGGCTGACCGTCATCGTGGACCAACCCCCAGATACCAGCCCGGCCAGTTGGTATGGTTATCTACCCGAGACATTCGCCTACGGCTGCCCAGCCACAAGCTGAGTCCCCGCTATATTGGTCCCTTTAAGATTCTGAGGCAGATCAACGAGGTCACCTACAGGTTAGAGTTGGCACCACAGTATCGCATCTCACCTTCCTTCCACGTATCTCTCCTCAAACCATACACTGACCCTGTTCTCCCTTCCTCCACAGAGTCTGGTGCAGACACAGTGCCTCCCCCTCCGGTGGACCCGGCCGACCAAAACATCTACTGTGTCACCGCCATCCTCGACTCCCGACGGTGAGGTGGCATTCTGCAATATCTCGTGGATTGGGAGGGATTCTGCCCCGAGGAACGCTCTTGGGTTGTGCGGGACGACATTCTGGACCCCTCGCTCCTTGCCGACTTCCACACCGCACACCCAGACCGCCCAGCACCTCGGGGCCGAGGCCGACCTCGCCGTCGTCCGCCGCGGTCCTCTGGAGCTGCCCGTGAGGAGGGGGGTACTGTCACGGACTCAGCCACGCCCCCTGCACCAGACTCCCACGCTCCGCCCACTCATTCCCAATCACCTGAATACTGAGCACCCGCACCTGTTTCCCATCACTGAAGCCCTTTATCACCAGCCCTCACCCCACACTCAGTGTCTGGAAACAGCTCTTGCTACACAGACTGCATCTCGACTCTGCGCTACACCCGGCTTCATTGAGATTGTTTCCCTGTATTCCAAGACTCCAAGACATTCTCTGTGTTCTCCACTACAGCTAAGCCTCTCACCATTCCCTGTGTTTTCACCTGTCCGCCAATTCACTGTTTCGTGTCCTGACTTCAATAAATCTGTATTGAGTACTAACCTCTGTGTCCTTGAGTCCATCATGACAATGCCACTGTTTTAAAATAAATATTTAGAGTAAAATCTTTTACTTTAACAGATTATGTATTATTAATTCTACAAAGTTGGTCAAAAATGACCAGAATAAATATAAAACATGATAAAATCTAGTAAAGGTGTTCATGAGTTTAAAAGCTTTCTAATTTATGTTGGTGAAGGATGACGTTTTCTGGTCTTTTCATCGATCTTTGTTGTTGAAGTGTTTTAGATCCTGTTTGACTTTTCTGTAGCGTTTATTACACTATCAATAGAATTAAAATCGGTCGCACATGTTGCCATCATGTGAAGGATTCACTGCGTCAGTCATATTGGACAGATATTTGGTCTGTTCAGTAGCTGATAGAAGCTGTGAATGTTCAGTAATAATGTGTGTGTGTGTGAAGAGCCAAACACGGCCAGCACTGAGTGTGTGTTTAACTGTTTTACACTGACTTTTAATGTGTTTGTCTGTGATCTCTCTCAGAATAAGCAGTCATGGCAGAATGAATATGAGATTTATAGTGTGAGTGGAATGAAGCATGAAAATATCCTTCACTTCATCGGAGCAGAAAAAAGAGGAAGCGGCGTGGATGTCGAGCTCTGGCTCATCACAGCTTTCCATGAGAAGGTACAGAAACTCTCTCACACACACACACCTGTGAACATGATCCGCTCAGAGCGGAGATCACAGGGAATTATCCCTCATCTTCAACACTATACAATCATAAACTTGTTAAATTTGGGATAAAATGGATATCTTTTCTTCCCTGTTGAGTGAAACGAAGGAGAAAGAGAAAGAAATGTAGGAAGATGAGATGTTGTTGGGAGGGAAAGAGGAAGTGAATGATTTAAGATTACGAGACACAGATAAACGGATGCAATATAATTACAATATAAGAATGGGTTAGGGTTAGTTATATAATTAGGGTTATAATTATATAGGGTTAATTATAATTATCATAATTAATATAAGTATATAGGGTTATAACTTTCATGGTGATAGAGGCGTTACAAGAGCTCTCTGTGTTAAACATTCACTGATTGGAGTCTTGATTGTGCGTATGTGTGTGTGCGTGTCTCAGGGCTCACTGACGGACTTCCTGAAGGCTAATGTTGTTTCCTGGAATGAGCTGTGTCTGATCGCGCGGACGTTTGTGCGCGGCTTGGCGTATTTACACGAGGACGTTCCCAACCTGAAGGACGGACACAAGCCTGCCATCGCTCACAGGTGAAGATCCATCCTCACTCTCAACGCCCAAAGAGTTTCCGGATAAACAGTTATTTATATAATTTGTTGCTTTTAGGTGGTGTTTACTTTAATATAACATTTATTTCACTTTTTTTTACACTATTCTTCTTTTTCAAAACTTTTTCATGGACCCCCAGTTAGACGGCAGAATGTGTCAGTATTTGTTGTCCAGGTTACCTGTTGTTATTAAAGCTCTCTCTCTCTGTCTTTCTCTCTCTCTTTCCCACTCCCTCTCTCTCTCTCCCTCTCTCTCTCCCTCTCCCTCTCTCCCTCCCTCTCTCTCTCTCTCTCTCTCTCTCCCTCTCTCTCTCTCTCCCTCTCAGAGATATCAAAAGTAAGAATGTGTTGCTGAAGAGTGATCTAACCGCGTGTATCGCAGACTTTGGTCTGGCCCTGAAGTTTGAGGCAGGGAAATCTACAGGTGACACACACGGACAGGTGAATATGATTTGTGCATGTTATTTTTATTTTTTTATTTTTTTAATGTAAGTTGTATTTTTTCCCTCACAAAACAATTCATTACAGAGCGTCAGTGAGTCTGTGACCAGTCCTTATTGGTGAGGGTTGTGAGTGTTGTCTGATGATGGTGTTGTGTGTTGGTGAAGGTGGGAACGCGGCGCTACATGGCTCCAGAGGTGCTGGAAGGGGCGATCAGTTTCCAGCGTGACGCGTTCCTCAGAATCGACATGTACGCGGTGGGTCTGGTGCTGTGGGAACTGGCCATGCGATGTACAGCGGCCGACGGTAACAAACACTCATTCACTCAGAGATGTGTGTGTGTAAACCAGTAGTGACCGTGTGTGTCTCTCAGGTCCTGTGGATGAGTTCTCTCTGCCGTTCGAGGAGGAGGCAGGACTTCATCCGTCTCTGGAGGACATGCAGGACGTCGTTGTGCATAAGAAACTGCGACCGATATTCAGAGAACACTGGCTAAAACATACGGTAGAATAAACGCATACACACTCTCATACACACACACACACACACACACACACATACATGTATACACAAACACACACACACACAAACACACACATATACATGTATACACACACACACACACATATACATGTACACACATATACATGTATACACACACACACATGCATACATACACACACTCTCATACACACACACACACATATACATGTATACACACACACACATGCATACATACACACATACACACTCTCATACACATAAACACATGCATACATACGCACTCTCTTACACACACACACACACACACACACATATACATGTATACACATACATACACTCATACACACACACACACATATATACATGCATACACACACACACACATGCATACATACATATACACACACACACACACACTCTCTCTCACACACACTAACAAACAAACATACATACATACACACACATACACACACACACACTCTCTCTCACATACATACACACACACACACACACACACTCTCTCACATACACACACACGCTGTCTAACACACTCACAAACAAACACACACACACACTCAGTTTTAGTTTTATATTATTAATATAATGAAATTTTTTAGTAATTGCTTCTGTCATTTGTATTAGCTTTTGTTTTTTTAAATATTTTTTATTTAGCTTTTTTAGTACTTCAAATTGAACATTAGAAATGTTTAAAGAAAATAATAGTTATTTAAATAAAATGAGATGTGTTCAGGTTGTGTGTATGTTGTGCGCAGGGTCTGGCGATGCTCTGCGAGACGGTGGAGGAGTGCTGGGATCACGAGGCCGAGGCGCGTCTGTCGGCCGGATGCGTGGAGGAACGCATCATCTCCATGCAACGCAACACCAACCTCATCGCCCCCGACGACATCCTCTCTGTCGTCACCATGGTTACCAACCTGGACTTCCCCCCTAAAGAATCCAGCCTATGATGCTGTTTTCTCAGCCAATCGTAGCGCAGCGTGAGAGAGAGAAGCGAACTCAAGGAACTCAAGGAGATAAAACACACGGACATCTGCGTCACCAAAACCTCTTTTATGCATAAAGGAAAGACTTTTATAAAAACACCAACTCATGTGATTTTATAAAAAGGGCAAAACTCTGGACTGCACTTGCTGTTCGTTTCTGCAAATCATCACAGTCATGCCAATCCCAGACACTTCTGAATGTCTGGCGTTCAGCCGTGAATCAGTGCTGAAATAACCCTAAACCTCCCTAAACAGGAATACCTCATTTATCGTGCTTTTATCTGAGCAGCGGCTCCGGAGGAGAGTAGTGTTTCTGCCTTTCACATCATTTCATGCATCGCTGTCATCACACCTTCACCAAACTCTTTCTCACGAGGAACTGATGCTTGCGTTGCTGAATCACAGAAGCCAAGGTCCAACATTAACCTCTGCCAAAGGAGATTGAATTCGGAAGCCAGACATTTTTAACACTCATACAGTTGTATTTTAGATTTGTGTTCAACATAACTTTCCATGTTAGTGACACATCACTCGAATGAAACTGCACCGAAACATTGTGTTTATGTTCTTTATTTTTGTGTGGCTTAATATATGCAATGGAGATTTGGAGAGTTCATTTTAATCTCTTGCTACAAAAAACTCATTCTTCACTTCAACTTTCTGATCTGAACATCAATGTATGAAGACTTTAATAACTATTCAGTGTTTGGAAACTTGGGCTCTCGGTTATGTTGTCCTAACACTCTGATCACCAGCAGAAATTATGATGAGAGTGAAATGTTATAAAGTGTGTGAAAGCTTGCGCTGCAGATCTTTCAACATTAGAAATGAGCAGCTCATGTTTTTCCTGAGAATTGCGATCTCATCTGAACTGATTGAGAGATTGATTTATGATGGATCTTCACATAGAGGCTGTTATTGAAGGATGGAGCCGTTAAAAACTAGATTGAACCCACAGAAGACACACTCATTTGACAAATTTTACATGAAGGGATGTTCACGTTGAAGACAAAAGTCTAGCAACAAATAACCTTGACTTGCATTATAAGTGGACCTTTGGCCAACACGATGAATTATGATCCCCCCCCCCCCCTTTAATGACAGCGTTTGCGCACAATCACAACTTTCAGGGCTTTAAAATCTGTGTTACGCCACATTCATCTCTTTCTGAAACCCAGTATTCAGGGATGCAGGATTCTGCTCACTCACAGCGATTATGCAACCGACATGCAGCAGCAATTGCAACTGTAGCTTCTATTTATTTCATTAATAATGTGACAAACTCTCAGTACTGTGAAAACAAATGGAGGTTATTGTTGCCCTAAATGTGTTTAGTAGACAAAGCAACTTTTGGGTGAAATATGGGTTTGTTAAAGACATTTTAGATAAATCTGTAATTCCCCCAGCAAAACACATGTACAGGAAATGAATAATGTAAATATGACTGTTAGTTTTAAATTATTAGTCTAGCATGATGTTGCTCTGTGCTTTTTGGTGTCACTAATCAAAAACAGTCCTTTTTAAAGAAATTATTCCAAAAGATTGTGTTGTGGGATATTTTATACTACTTTTTGTCTTAATATTTTCAGGCCCAAAGTCACTGATTATACATGCGATATATATATATATATATATATAGTAATCCCTCGGCCCGAAAAACCGCAAAGTAGCCTAGTTATAGAAATCTACAGTATATTTTTTTCATAATTTGTATTTTAATTTTAAATGTAAGCTTTTGTAAACCCTCACAACAATTCTAAACCCTCCAAACAGTCTTATATAAACCCTTTATACACATTTTTAAAACAAAAAATTACTTTTACATGCTTTACGTAAAAGATAAGGTAAAATGTACCGCACAGCAAAGCAGAGCATTACTGAAAGCACCGCTTCTTCAGGCGAAGGGGGTCTGCAATATCGTCATCCTGCATCGTAGCTTCCATTTCCACTGTTGGAGTACCTGTGTTTTTTTTGTTTTTTTGCGGGTGAGGAATAGTGATCGGCATTTGCAGTTGATTGGCTGTTTTTTCTTTAGTGTAAGGATGTTCTTATACGGCACCATCAATTGCATTTCAGAACTACAACGAAAAAATCATCTAATCAATATAAGACGTATCTGCCCTCAGAAACCTGGTATTATAGATTTATATATAATATATTTCCATGATGTACCGAGGGCTTGATAGGTGAACTGCGATATGGTGAGGGATTACTGTATGTTGTGACGGGTGGAGCCAACGACACACACAGTGGGAGTGGTGAGAAGCCCCCGAGAGGAGTGTATTAAACAAAATAGTGTCCAAACACAAAATGAAAGTAAACAAAGTGTCCAAATAAACGGAGGACCTGGTGTTCTCATTGTGCAAATGTTTCGTGAAGGAGGGGTAGTGAGAAGGAGAATGGGTCCAGGAGAGGGGCAGGGGTCCAACGACATATGCTTATTCCAAACAAATAGCGCAAAACAAAATTGTTTATTTTCTGGGTACCTTTGTTTAACCAACAGGCCAAAATTTCAAACAAATCACCCGAATACAAAAACAAAAGCGCTTCCAACCAATGTCGAAAAGCAACTGAAATTTTCAGAAGTTAACGGATGAGCCCCCATACGTCTCAGAGTGTGATTCTCGCTTGGGCTGCGAGAGGTCCCTGGTTCAGATCCCGGACGAGCCCCCCATTTGTCACAGCCGGCTCACAAGCCACGACAAAGAAGGAGACACACATTAGATAAATCTAAAAAATAAACAACATTTATTAAAGTATGGACATATTAATCATAACAAACACAAAGACAGATATATATATATATATATATATATATATATATATACAGACACATTTACAGTGGAATCCGGTTATGTCGACGGCCTCGACGTTGCAAAAAAGCCGGGGTGGGACCCACGGCATCACTTGCTGCTCGTTGAGAAGCGTAAGAATGATATGTGCTTTCACTTCAGAGAGTCCTGCGTAGCGCTGTGAGAGAAGTGTCACTGACAGAGCGACCACATGGACCACGATCCACATGCAATACATATATATATAAACATGAAATGTCTTTTTTTATGAGTCATGATCTGATGAACTTATGCAAGTTTGGTAAAGGATGTGTTTCTTTTTAAGGAACCTTTTTCAAAGCTCAAGCGAACAAATAGCCCTAGGTATTTATTTTATGCTGTTAGGGATCTAGGCCCTAATTTAACGAGAAATAAAGTTTCATCCTCAAATGACACAGCAGTAATGATTTTATGAACTTCTTTACTTGTAAGGTTCATAATATTAGAGAGAAAAGTGTAACCATGCAATTACCCACTACAGTGTCACATTATACTGACACATTATACACATTATACTGTGCACTGTCGTGTCCCTGAGGAAAAATTCCACTCTTTCATTGACATATGTACATAAAAGAGCACAAATGCTTTGTTACTCTGGCTGTACCTTATTAGGTCACAGCAATGCACCTCTGAACATTGAGAACTGCTCTGGCAAAATACATTTTAATTATTTTAAACCTGTCACGTTTATGTTAGTTTCACTGTACTCTGGACTTTTAGTTTACCTTGTCCTTGTCACATGCTCCCCGTTCCTTTTCTCCCCGTCACTCATCAGTTCCCTTCGTCACTCATTAGTCACAGGTGTTTTGTGTTCCAGTTGTAATCACTGTCAGTATTTAAGTTATCCATGTTCACTCCCCGGTTGTCGTTTGTTAAAGTTATCTTTGTGTTGGTTGCGGTTGTCTCGTGTGAATGCCTCCTTATGTTTTGCACCCTTGCGTGCCTTTTGTTTTATAATTAAAGTATTTTCAGTTTGATTCCGTGCTCCGCGTCTCTCTCCGCATCGCACGTCAGCTTCACAGCTACAGATATAACAAAATCATATCTGGACATAAAAGTACATTTCTATCACTGGGGGTGCATAATTGTTATTTTAGAGGTAAAAACAAGGAGGTACAAAATGTGCCACTGTTCAGAGGTGTATTGCTGTGCTCTGGTGCAGACAAAGCATTTATACTCTAAGGCAGTGTTTTTCAACCTTTTTTGAGCCAATGTACATATTTTCATTGAAAAAAATCACAAGGCACACCACCACCCGAAGACTCTTGGTTGTTGATGGTTGACGGGGGTGGGGTTCGGGGGGTGAGCGACTCACACCTGCTCTCCACCAAAGTTATAGCACCACTGCCGCTTGCAGCCGCTCAAAATATCTTTTTTAGAAAAGTTGGGTGAAATTGAATGATTTTCCACGGCACACTTGACGATCTTTCACGGCACACTAGTGTGCCGCGGAACACTGGTTGAAAAACACTGCTCTAAGGTGCACCTAAAAGCCTTACATTTCCTCAAGAATTGGCCATGTGGTGCGCCTTATGTGTGGACTGAGTTCCAAAATCTGTAAAAATGTTGTTGTGCGACTTTGGTAAGCACTCCGTTTGATTGACTGTCGGACCATTTCCCGCTGACACAGGGGCGTAATATGCACAGTTTGTACGCTGGCAGCACTTAAACCAATCAGAGAACATCACGTAATACGTACAGTACGTACGCTTACCTCCGCCATGCCTCCGGTAGGTTTACTGCTGCTGCTGCTGAGAGGGAACCCAGTGTTGTACCGAAATCTGGCTCCCTGTCGTGTGCATTCAGTAATACGTGTTTCTTGGAGCATATTCACTTATCAATCGATACTTTTTTCAAACAGCAAACACCCAGAACGTGGACAGAAGTTTTAAATTAATACATATAAAATGAAATAATGTGTATGAAGGATGCAAAAAACATAACAGATGGATTGAAACTGTAAACTGCCTGAGCTTGATCAGCGTAAGAGATAAAGACACCAGCTAAACTGTTGATTTCACTCTGAAATGATTTTCCTGCTGCATGAAGATCAGAAAAATGTATTACTCTCTGAATTATTTTTTCACATGATGGGTGGCTGTTTGCTGTGTGGAAAAAAATATTGATTGTTTAGTGAATATGCTCAATGAAGCGTGTATTATTGCATGCACGTGAAGGGGGAGTCAGATTTCGGTACAACACCTGCATATCTGATGGCAAAATTGCCCAGCTGTTCAATTCAGACACAGAAGATGATGACTTTGATGGATTTGGATGGATTGATTAAAATATTTTGTGAAACTATTGTTAAATAGTAGAATAAAGTTCAACTAAACTCACTGTTTTGCTTCCGTTACTTTTTTTTTCTAGACTGTATGTTTTAGCATGCACCTTATAATACGGTGCGCCTTATTTATGGGTTAAGTACAGAAATAAACTCCATTGTTGCGACTGCGTCTTGTAATCCACATTATATGAACACATTATAGTCCTTCACCTCTATTGCAATCCGAAAATTCTGGCCAGTTGATGGTACCTAAAATCCTTTTTTCCTCTTTGTTTGAGAAGCAGACATACTCTGACAGTTTAAGTTTAGAATAAAAATGCATCTCTTTAATCTGGCATACACAATTAATTATCAATTGCTATAATTCAAATAATGTAAAATGATTGTTACACTGCATAGGTCTGCAACTAGGTTTGCCGGAACTAGGAACATTTATATAACACCTGATGTACTCGCTACATCATAAGAAGAATGGGATATATACTGATATTAATCTCTCTGTTTATCCCAAAGTTTACCGTATTCTGGAGATGCCATTGGGAACGTTATGCTGTGTGAACATCATCCAGCATGTAATAGACCCTTTTCACAATGACGTCAGAAAACTTCCACCTTTCTTCAAAGCACTGTATCTGCACTTCCGTTTAGCCATACGCACGTTCAGGAGAAGTCCGGAACTGGCTAACTAACAACACGAAAAGTAAAGGTTATAGTAATAGCAATAATGTTTACGTAGTTACAGGTTTCTGTATTTTAGTTCGTTTGATAATGTTAATGATTATTTCCAGTTTACAACTCTTTAACATGTGCGTGAACTGGATGGAAAAGGAGGCTAGTTTGTAGCAACACTATGCATCGCTCTCAGCCGGTGTTGCCTGAAGTTTACTAATAAGTTTTAACTTTTTATATTATGTATCCAGCAGCCATATCACCCTGTAGCCTAAGACTGGTTGCCCACTGAAGCTAAGCAGGGTTGAGCCTGGTTAGTACCTGGATGGGAGACCTCCCGGGAATGACTAGGTTGCTGCTGGAAGTGGTGTTAGGAGGCCAGCAGGGGGTGCTCACCCTGCGGTCTGTGTGGGTCCTAACGCCCCAGTATAGTGATGGGGACACTGTACTGCAACAAGCACCGTCTTTCGGATGAGACGTTAAACCGAGGTCCTGACTCTCTGTGGTCATTAAAAATCCCAAGGATGTCCTTCGCAAGAGTAGGGGTTTAACCCCGGCATCCCTGGCCAAAATCTGCCCGTTGGCCTTTGTCCATCACGGCCCCCTAATCACCCCCCTACATTAATTGGCTTCATTGCTCTGTCTCCTCTCCTTAGCTGGTGTGTGGTGAGCGTTCTGGCACAGGTTGCCGTCGCATCATCCAGGTGGATGCTGCACACCGGCGGTTGAGGAGATTACCCCCCCTCCCAAGCGCTTTGAGCTTGGTAAAAAGCGCTATATAAATGTAACTGATTATTATTATTATTATTATTATTATTCCCGCACAGTTGTTTAGAATGACCCCCTCTTAATCCAATCTAACGGTCAAACCATTGTCATACCATTGTCATACCATTGTCATACCATTGTCAAACCATCTTTCAACAGTTTCCCACCCATCAACATGGTACAGTCTTATTGTCGATGCTATTGTAGTGTTCCTTGTTGTTCAATAAATAAATGTAAAAAAATGATGTGGCAGTAAATTACTTTTATAACCTTCATGGTCTAATAGTAATGCTCCATATTGGAATGTTTATAATGTGTTTGATCTGCACAGTGTTGTTATATGTTTGCAGTGTTTACACCGAACCCAAATATGTTCAGTCAATGACTGTATATTGTGTTCAATAAACATCATACATTTGTGATAATCTGTTGCCCTAAATATTTTAATGTGATGTTGAATTGCATTTCCTTTTTCCATGTTTCCTGTTGTCAAAATTCTACAAAAAATGACAACGTCAAAGAAGTTTGCCTGAAACCTTTGCCAATTTATTAATAAATCAACTGACATATACAGAAGTATTCACAGCCTTTGCCATGACACTCAATTGATCCTGAACTCACTCTTACTGCCATATGCATTGTACAGTGCACATTTCACAACGGTATGGGCCAATTCTTGGACTTCTTTCTTTTTATCAAGATTAGAACGTGTTGTAAGTGAATGTGTCTGAAAGTCGCTGTACATCGGTACGCATGTCTGGCAGATGTAGAAAGGACTGTGCAAACTTTATCGCGTTCACTATGACGGCCGGCGGAAGTAACTTTACGCTGCTTTGAGTTAAAACAAAAGTTGCGTGACATCATGTGAAAAGGGTCTATGGTCTGAGGAGGAATATCATTGGAGGGTTGCACAGATCTCCGCGTGATGAAATCCTCTGAGCCGTTGAGACCTTATGCTGGTGTCGTGGCCCTGGGTTCCTCCTGGATCATGATAATGCCCAGCCTCATTTGGCTGGAATGTGTCGGCAGTGTTTTGATGATGAAGGAATTGATGCCATTGACTGACCCTCACGTTCCATCCCATTGAGATGTTCATTATGCATCAGAGCCACCAAGTAGCAGCACTGACTGTCTGGAGCTCACGGATGCCCTGATCCAGGTCCAGGAGGAGATCAGGACACTATCCTCCTCCACACATGGGGCTAAACACACGCCTGACTGGCATTATGAGCTCCTGTGATGAACTTCATGTGAGTTTGATCAGCCTGTGAGTTTGATCAGCCTGTGACTTCAGTTTTTACATTGATTTTGGTATGAATCCAGCCTTCAGTGTGTTAATGATTTTATTTTCCCTTGGCTGTTGTCATATAATTTTGTTCTTAACAAATTAATATAATAAAGATTTTCAAATTGAATATTTCTTTCACTGACATCCAGTGTGTGATATAACTGTTCCACTCCACGTCTTATTCCATTTTTTTGAGCAGTATACAATTATTTAATTAATTCATGCATTAATTCATGTTTGTCTGAAAATTTATGAATTCACGATGACTGCATTTGTCATTTGTCTTTGTGTATTTATGCATAGCTATGCCATATGACAATACAATTATATTACATTCTGCTTTTTTTTAACCAAAATATCTCATTTTCAGTAAGAAAATAAGTAACACAATTAGTCATAATTAATGTTAACAAAACATAATTAATGTCCATAGGGGTATTCCAGAAAGCAGGTTATGTGACACACCCATATGTGTTTAAGGGTAAGTAAGTGGATATCTCAACTTTTGGTTCCTAAATCTGAGGAAGCTTTCAGGGTATGCGAGTCGCCATAACAACTTACTCTGAGCAAACCCTGATCCAGAGCAGCTTCTGTTTGAGGGTTAGTTTAGTTGATGACCTATTGAATCGATTTAGTTTAGACCTATTGATGAGGAACCAGTGGGTGTGACAGACAGATAGATAGATAGACAGATAGATAGATAGATAGATAGATAGATAGATAGATAGATAGATAGATAGATAGATAGATAGATAGATGATAGATAGATAGACTGATAGATAGATAGATAGATAGATAGATAGATAGATAGATAGATAGATAGATAGATAGATGATAGATAGATAGATAGATAGATAGATAGATAGATAGATAGATAGATAGATAGATAGATAGATAGATAGATAGATGGATGGATGGATGGATGGATGGATGGATGGATGGATGGATGGATGGATGGATGGATGGATGGATAGATAGATGATAGATAGATAGATAGATAGATAGATAGATAGACTGATAGATAGATAGATAGATAGATAGATAGATGATAGATAGATAGACTGATAGATAGATAGATAGATAGATAGATAGATAGATAGATAGATAGATAGATGATAGATAGATAGATAGATAGATAGATAGATAGATAGATAGATAGATAGATAGATAGATAGATAGATGATAGATAGATAGATGGATAGATAGATAGATAGATAGATAGATAGATAGATAGATAGATAGATAGATAGATAGATAGATGGAATTATCATCACATATTGTTGATCTGCATTTGGGCGTTTTTTATTTTATTTTTGCAACAGGATGTTTTCTATGCTATAATGCATTTTTATAATAGAAAATAATTTATAATATACCTTTCAAACAATGTGTAAGCCTAACCCTCATTCACAATTCTTATTACAAATATTCTTAATCTTATTCTTATAAAATTATTACAAAACCACCAAATAGGTGCCGATATTCACCAAGTATGTAAATCGGCATTAAACAAAAGAAGAACCCTTTTTCTTAGCATCTGTTTTTCTTTCTGGATTCATTGGTCTGTTGAGAATGTCTTGTGTGTTAATCCTGAAAATACTCTGGGTTGGATGAAGTTACTCCTGGTGTTAATATTTGGAAATGTACTTCTGTGAAGTGACTCTCAGTTCCTCATCCACTCCATCCTCCATCACACAGACTGCTCAGCCATATCAAAACTACAGTTCCCAGCATTCCTCCTGCTCATCACCTGCTGTCACTCAGCCATCACCTGCACCTGCTCCTGATCAGCTCATCACCACCGTATTTAAGAACACAGCTCACTTACAAGCTTCTTTTTTTTCTGGTCTATGACTTGGACTGTTTACGGTAGTTATTTACCTTCTGAGATTTCGCCCAAGGTCTTGTCTCATAGTTCTCAACCTCCATTGTTCTTGCAGTCTCTGGAAGATGAAGACATTATTCATTCACTCTAATGGCCACCAAAAGGTTGATGGATATTACCAGTTGACATCATCCACTCCCTCTTAACCTGTGAGCATAACACTGTAAAATTTTAGGTATATCTTCTGAAGCACCATGTGTGGAGATTGTTTAAGGACATAGAGGAAGCACTTGAGTGGTTTTGTTTGTCTAGCACTTAATGTTCTGTTACACCTTGTATCTCATTGTTTTACAGCTGTTGGACCATTTCAAAGACCCAAAGCAAACTTTATTTTGTACAATGGCCGTATTTGGCTCATCTTGGGGTTTACTGAGACTTGGATTAGCTCAAATAATAAATTCATGGTACTTTTGCTACCTTGGAGGGTTTTGAGAAAAGGTGTGGTTGTTGCTTGTTCTTTGAAATGCTGTTATGTGCAGTTTTCAGAACTTATGCTGTTACCAATGCTGAGCTTAACTGTGCTGTATGGGGTATATTGTTCTCTAGGGTGTGTGGTTCTGTTCCGATTTGTTCTCATGTTGACTGAACGGTCCACCTTGAGGCTCATGGCATAGTGTTCTATGCTCTTCTAACCTTGTGAGACCTTTTTAATGGTAGGTGGTGCATCTCACAGGTCTTCCTCTTACAACCATCAGAATATGAATCTAGGTGCCAACAGTTCCTCACAATGCAAAGGAAATGATACACATTTTATTTGCATTAACCGCATTGTAGTACAGCATGCAAACTGTCTTGAATCTTTCAGGGCTGTGAACATGTATGCTTTTAGCTCAAGTTGAATTTGTCTGCATGTGAACTTTGCTGTTTTTTGGTCCTTTTTTATACAAATGAGTTTTTCCACTTTCATGTTCTCATACTGCAAGTTAACTTGCAGGATTTGACTGATCGACACCACCATAAACTGGGAGGCGATGGGGGACTATAAGTTACCTGTAATTAACTTCAGCTTCATTCATGAATTGTGTTCAATGTGAGCTTTGCTTGGTTGTCTTTTTCCTTGGTCTAACACTGAAAACTGTAGCACTGACTGAGAAGTATTCATAGTTTGGCGCTGTAGTTTCTACACAATCTTTGAAGCTTAAAATAATCCAAGTATTCAAAATTATGAAAAACTATAAGGAGTACTGAATGATGACCGTAAGTCATGTTGTTTTTTGTCAAGACCTTGGATTTCTTCTCCAAAAGAAATTTGTGTGGAAATTCAGATTGTGTGAACTAATTCTACAAGAGTACTTTATTGTAGTCGTGTGTGTATTGGTGCTTGAGCTATTGGGTGTTGGTCATTTCTGTAAGTATATACATATCCGGTCATTTGCACTCCATTCCCAGGCCTTCTGGCATGGACATGTTTTCAGATTGTTGGAATTGGCCAATTTCTAGAAATGCTCCATTGCAGTCTCTTGTGTATGTGATCATGTGTTCCACATTGTTTGTTGTATTACCAAGCCTTTTGTGTGGAAGTTTTCAGATTTATGTTGGTCTAAGTGTTCATTTTCTCAAAGCTCTTGCAGGTGTAGAACACATTACTTAAACGCTGTATGTGCTCCTTGTATCAGGCTTCTGCCTGGACTCTTTTAGATGTATATTTTAACTGTTTGTGACTGTATAGATGGATAATGTAGACAAAGTGGGAATTTTATGCAACTGATATGAAGGGAACCGTAGTTTAACTATGGAGAATTCGGTTTGGTGTTGATCCACCCCAAACAACAGTCTTGTGTTATTGTTTTTGTATTATGCCCATTTGTGCTCTTCTGCTTCATAATTTGTGCCCACTTTTTAAAATGCTGGCTTACACAGAATTTTTTCTTGAATGTTAAACCAGGTTACTTTGTTCACTTGCTGTAACCGGGAAAGGTTATTATCCTTTTAGTGGTCAACAAAATGGCTTCATTTGCACAAATTGAGTAATGTTCCCCACTGCAATTTCACTGCAGCCTTAACTAATTCAAGTATACTATACCATCAGAAAAGAGTTGAGTCCTTTGGAAGTGTATCAAAGGCCACTGATGCTCATGCGGGAGTATAGGGACACCCTGCATTCAGTGATACTTGGGAGGAATTTAACTGCACCTCAAAGCTTCAGGGATGGTCTGAACGTGTGCATCTAACAAGCTGTTGAAGTTCACAATGTTTCCGTTTACAAATGTACTCCGCGTTCTCAGCATGGGTCTTTATTTTTTATCTGCCTTTAGAACAGTTTTGATGTGTGTATATATTCTGACAGATTTTCCATCTTTATGACCCTTTACTCTGTCCTTTTTCTATTCAAATGAAGTCCTTTGTAAAGTGAAGTACCCTTTGTATTTATAGTTTAGCGGTCTAATTTAGTGTTTTGCTGCTTACAAATTGTCTCTGTATGACTTAACTCTTTCCTCACCTTAGACTGTGCAGTGTATGCTGTGAGACCAGGTGTCTTTTTGCAGGGAGTTGAATTCATGTAACTGGGATCAGGAGGATAGCGGAGTGTTCTGTGTGTACATGACTGTACCTCAATGGGCAGGACTTGAGGACTGGTGTGGCCCACAAGGACTGCCTCCTTTAGGTGCAGGCCAATTTCTATGACTGGTAAGAGATGCAACAGTGATAGATCTAGGACAAAACATGGTACTGACCGTCTTCTGGTCCATTTTCTTCCCAATCGATGAGATGCTGTAGTGGTCCTCCTGGCTGTCAAGAGTGCAAGATGGTATGGACTACATGCACTAGATCTTTGTCCGATACGCTGGGAGGACCTTCATCTGCACCATTGCTTTAGTGAGACTGGTAGACACCTTTTTTGGGTGTTTGACTAGGAGTGATTGACTGCTGATTATTAACAAACTTGGGACTCCATGAATTTGCTGAGTGACCTCTATATACAAGGTAAACTATCAGCAGGCAGTTCTGAACATGACTGAAGAAGGTCTGCAGTTTTCTTTGCAGTAAGTAAACCTTTCATGTGCCTTCAATTTAAGCCTATATTTTTCACTTGCCTTGATGCAACTTTTGTAGTTAAGGTTTATGCTGTGACTGAACTTTTTGCACTTATACCAGTTTCATTTGTCTAATTTCCTTCCATAACTTTGACCCTCTTTGTCCCTATTCATCTATGATCTTGTTTCATTGATCATTGGTAACTTTAACAAAGCTTTCAGCCAAGCATGTTCAGGGTTTAGTTATACACTTCAACTGTTTTTCAGACCCTGAAGAGAACTGTCTTGAATTGTTTTAGGTGGTATGTTATGGATGTATGCCTTAAGCTCTGTTTGCATTTTTCACCTTTATTTTAATTGGTGCTGTTTTTATATTGACTTGAGTTGTTTGCCGTTGCTACTATCCCTTTAGTCTTTTCCTTTTAATTGATTTTCCCAGACGGTGTTTGATAGCAACTCGCACCTTGGCAATTTTTCCTCTTACCCTTACTCTTTGACTATAATTTCTCCTTTAGTTTTTGTTTCAGCTAGAGGCAAGTTAAGAGGTGCAATCTTGAAGGAAAAGTTCTCAATGCATGATTGATGTTAGGATTTCTCTTACCATTCTCACCTTGCAAACTGTTTTAGGGCTCCTCACCTTCAGCACTTGGACAAGAGTGATGTAATCTAGGTCCATTCTGTACCTAAAAAATTGTACCTCGCTTTCGAATACTTCACATTTATGGGGGGGGTTAACTTGACACCATGGTTCTGAGAACTGCGACACTGAATAAACGGTTATCTAAATGGAGCAGACATGGCTCCTCTTGCAGTTTCCTCAGGCATTCCTCCATGCTCTTGTCAAATGCACCTGCCGAATTCCAATCCAAACTGGATCTTCACACACTCATTTAATCCCCATGCTGTCATAAACGTGCCGAGGTCAACTGATTCCTCTTCTAACCCTTGGTGATAGGCACCAGATGAATGAATGATGAATCTGCATAGTGTGTGTGCGGGATGTGTTCTTTCCACTTCTCATTCATGTGACTTGTGAGTCTGTGTCCCATAGCACCTGCGTTTCCACCCTATCAAAGAAATGGTTCACCATGCATTTATCTCCAATAAAATTCAATTGTGCATTTGCGTTTTGGTGGTCAACTGACTGGCAGTAATTAATCTGATCAGCTGTAAGTGGCTCCTTCCACTTTGCTCCCTCCTGAGCTTCCAGCTGCTTAATGCTGTCACACAGGAGTTGACTTTGTTCTGGCCAAAGTGGTGATGGTGTTAATGCCACGCTGCTAGCAGACTGCAGAAAGACAGGTGGAACTCTGCATCCTCTGGAAAGGATGCTTTTAAAAATGATTGCATTGGTCACCCCTACATGCTCCTTTAATTCACTGCATCCTAACTCTTTCTCTGTGCTGTGCAGAACTGTGTACTCGCCACCTTTCCTGTTTTTTTTTTGTTTTTTTTTCAATCTCCTCTCAGCTGCTTGACAACCTCATGGAGTTCAGTCTTGTCTGACTTGTGGGGTTTTAAGTTTTCACTTGCGTGTGCACAGACTGCTCTTTGCCTCAAAGTATGACCAATTCTCTCCTGACTTTGTCGTTCTGCCAGAATCTCCATTACCGTATGACATATAATCTCTGACGTATGCATTTTCCTCGAACTTGCGGTTCTGACTAAACTTGCAACTGTTCATCGCTGTGAGTAATCTGTGATTAAGATATCAGGCAGATTTTAAGTTAAATCTGTCTTGATCTCCAGCATACCTGGACATACTGCTCTTATCACGATATCAATTATCTCAGATTCCTAGTGTCCTGTGTTCATTCCAGAATTACGTGCATCAAATTGAATGACCGCTAATATTTCTGTATCTGATTTGGTCTTAAGTCATGCTGGATAGTGACTTCAGGAACTGCATGCTGATGTTGGGAAAACTGTGAAACTTGAACTCATCAGGAACTTTCAAACTCAGGTGCTGGATTTCCCTTTTTAGCATGCTTTGATTAATTTAAATTCACACGCATTTGGCAGATGCTTTTATCCAAAGCGACTTGCATTGCATTCAAGGAACAAATTGAATCAGTTCTTGCTTTCCCTAGGATCGAACCCATGACCTTGGCGTTGTAAACGCCAATGCTCTACAGAAAAGCCAGGAAAGATTCAAAATGATCACCGCTACGATCTTGTACATTGAGATTGGAATGGCACAGCACTGAAACTAGCAACTCATTCACATAGTGATGGGCCGTAACGATCTCTACTGCTTCACTTATTAATCTGAGTGCTGTTAGTAGAATCCCTCTACCAACAGTTTTGCTTATTGAGCCGCTGCTCAAGCAATGCCATGTTCAGTTGGTCTTGCAGTTGCTCAACATCCATGCTCCGCATCACTAAATTACTCAGAACGGCACCGCTGATCCCATCCTCATCACCAATGTGATAACACACTTGAAGGCAATAAGCGTAGGTTGGATTTTTTTTTTTTTTAACTGAGCCAGTTCTATTTAATACAGCATGCTCAACAGCAAAAGTCTTTTCCAAACATTGCATGAACCACTTCACTTTTTGGTCTTCTCCACCTGGCTAATGCCATCCACTGGACACACGGCTGTAAATATTGCAAATTGTACAAGACTAGTCTCTTGTTGGAATTCAGCTAGTCCCTGATGACTTAGAGTGATTTTGCTGCTTTTCAGATCACTCTTAAATCCAGGACTCCAAGAATTTGAAGAATGATCTCTATACTCTTTAGGCAAAGATACCTGGTAAGAGACTCTTCAGAAAGGGAATCTCCATAATTCCTAATGGTCTTGGAAGAGTCTCTGCAGTTTCCTTTGCGGTAAGTGTAAACCTTTTATTGGCATCGAGTTTCAGGGTGTCACTGCAGCAACAAGGATATAGATGACTGACTCTGATTCAGGGAAGTCGGTTAAAGTCTGCTCCTAGGTGTAAGGAATAGGCAAAGGAAGGAGTTTTCACTCAGGTAAGTGTTCTGAAATGACATGGGTAGGCTGTCAATGAAGTTCCTGAGTCATATAGGGTAGTAATGTAATTGAGGGGTTTCACCTAGTTAGTGTGCAGAGTCCATAAGTTGCAGGAAGGATTAAACAAGTTTTTTTTTCTTGTGCCTGCAGTTTGAATTCACTCATTCCTTGATGGACTTGAGCTGGTTTCAATCTTTACAAATGTTCTCCACATTTCAGCTGTGGTTGTCAGACTTTGCTTTAACAATTCAGTTTAATTCCTGTTAGTGTGAGTGCACCTGTAACCTGCTGTTAAACTTGTTCACAATTTAAACCACTGTTTGTTACATAATGTATTTTCATAATTTTGTCTCACTTGTTCTTAGGGGTCTGATTGGCTCTCATTCATTTGCTCACGAGGGACAACCTTCTCCAAGAACCAATAGGAGCTCTCTTCATACAGGTATTTATTTCCCTTTATTTTTAAAGGTAGATGAGTGTCGATAGATTTTACTCATAGTCCCACGCTTGTTCCATGTTTGGAGTTTCTCTTCTAAAATTCAACTTCCCCACACATTTCATTTGTTGTTTTATTTTTTACATGTTACCGACTCTTTTGAGGTTCCTAGACCCTCTTAAATAGGGGGATGTAACATAGTTTAGGTTTTATTTTATTTCTTCCACTTATCCCAGTTTCACTTGTACCATTTACTTCATACCAAGTAACTTTGGCTTTCCTTAAGTCTTTGTTGGTTTTTCCCTTTATTACCTGTTGTATTTATGCCATTGTTCTATTTGTTAACCTTAGTGTGTCAAGTATAACGAAGCAGCTTTTTCCGCTTTTGTTTTGTACTGATGTTGCTTTACATTGTAACACCTCATGATTTGTGGAACCTTAAAAGCACAGTGGGGTTTTTAAGGGCAAATTCAGCTTAAAAGTGAATGAGGATGATAAAAATAAACCATGCTCCTTTGTATTTAATTTGTGCTCCTTGGCATTTGCTGGCATTTCAATGTGACTCTCCTGCAATATTGTTTCCTGAATTTGGTAATTTTTTAAAACTTGGTTGTTGGTAAACTTGAATTTAACTATGAAATGGTTGCTTTTGTCTTGCAAGACTGCTTTGGCTTGACCTTTTTTGTGTTTTTATTAATATGCTCCCTGCATAACAATCATCCTGTTTTATGGCCCTGTACCCATTAAGTACTTAATGCTGCTTGGTTTTCTAAAATGGTTATTTTGTTTAAATGCTGTATACAATATTGCAGTTTGACAAAATAAGGCTTGTTTATTTTTGCTAAATAAAAGGGAGGGGAAGGGGGTACCTAAAGGTACTTTATTTTTTAAAAGAGCAGTTTATGCATATTTCTTTATTTAAATGTTTTTGGGGATAGTTTCTTTATTTACCCTTTTTCTTTATGCTATTGTGCCTTTTAAGGTTAGGCCTCTGCCAGTTAAGCTACTTTTGTTCTTTAATTGTTTTTTGGCAGTGACCAATTTGCACTTATGCCTTTAATTTCTGTACTTTTACCTTTCCATTTAAACTTTGATTTTATACCACTATACTATTGTATGATTGACTTGATTTTACTGTTAGACTTTGCATGAAAATTTAACTGACAGTCCTGTTTGAACTCTATACTCTTGGCGTAATTTTTCTTGTTTTGAGTTCCTTGTTCCACTTTGTAATTTTTTGTTAGTGGTTTAAATGTCTCTGTGCATTCTTTGCTTGGTCCTTTATGCATGTTATTTTTTGCACTTTTTTGTATTTGAGTCATAAATTGTGACATTACTTGAGTCTCTCCCCCTTTTGTAGTGCTCTTGCACTTTTTTTTTTTACCTTTAGACTTATTACTGTTGCCCCTTTTCATTATGGTATTAAACCTGTTCACCTTTGCACTCATTCCCCTCTTTGTATGATACCGGTCCTGTTGCAATAACAATTATTTGTTACAGTCCAGCAAGTCTCACAAGGTGTTCATAGGCCTTTCGTAGTGAAACTGGTTGACTGAAAAACAAATGTCTTTAACAGTCACCACCTGATCTCATTCAACTGGCTCTGATAGCAGAATCTGAAGGACTACCTATGGAAAGCTGATCTACTTCAATGTTCAACAAATGTAACAAGTTTTTTTTCCACTGTGGAGTGAAAATGTACTTTAGTAAGCTGACTACAGATCCTCTTTTGCTTTTTTTTTTTTATACATTTTGCTTGGCAGTATAAGTTTCTCATGTTTATACTGTCATGTGTCTGACCATCTTGGTCCATAGCTATACCGGTCAATAAGATCTAGCCATTGAGAGCCCAATATGGGATGTACTACACAGATTTTTTTTTTTTTTGCCAAGTGTGCAGAGTCCGTTACAAAAGGTTATTTTATTTAAAGGGCACATTCTGCTTGCGTAAACTTTAGTATGTTGTATTCAATTTGTGCCCTTTTGCGTTTGCTGTCATTTAGAGACCTTTTTGAAGTTATCCTGTTTATCCTCTTATTTTGTTTTAGTTTGTTTATAAATAACTAACTTCCTTAATGTAACTTTCTCCTGCTGGATTTTGTGACCTCACAGCTTTAGCAATGCCCTTATTTCCCTGTATATTAAGTAACCATAAACCTAAGTGTCTGTTTTTACGCGTGCCAAATTCATGTCTCGTCATCAGATCTCATTCAAACTGACTATTAGGTTCCACTTGAACAGCACACCCAGCCACAATGCACTTTGAATGCAGCTGTACTTATGTACAGTGATGTACTATACTTTGAATACAAGTACAGTACCCCCCTTTTTTGCAGTTTAAGCGTTTGTGGGTTTTCTCTTTTTTTATGCCTCAGCCAGTTAAGCTCCTTTTTGTGACAGTGCAACCCTCTTCCCTTTTTGTTCCCTTCCAGCTGTTTATCTAGACTGCTATCATGTTGGGGAGGAAAGACACAGACACTTCCTGTCACAAACTTGCCGTGTTTTCAAATAGATCCTTTCAGTTAACTTCTTGGCTACCCTTTGCACCTTGGATCTGCCTTGGCTTCCACTTCATTAGCTCCTGCCTCCTGCGCCGGACCTAAACCTTGCCTCTATATTTCATTGGTTGCAGACACCTAGGTTAAAACAGACACAGCAAATCGGACAGCGGTACTGATGTGTCTCAGCCCAGAGACGTGCACTCTGGGTTGCTTAAAGACAGTAGACCCCCGTTTGGTTGCGGACACCCCAGGTTGACCGTTTATCAGACTAAGGTACTGATGTGCCTCATACCAGAGAGGTGCACTCTGGGTGGCTTAAAGTGAGTAGACCCCCCGGTTGGTTGCGGACACCCCAGGTTGACTGTTTATCAGACAGAGGTACTGATGTACCTCAGTCCAGAGAGGTGCACTCTGGGTGGCTTAAAGTGAGTATACCCCCGGTTGGTTGCGGACACCCCAGGTTGATGCGGTTTATCATACTGAGGTACTGATTTACCTCATACCAGAGAGGTGCACTCTGGGTGGCTTAAAGTGAGTAGACCCCCGGTTGGTTGCGGACACCCCAGGTTGACTGTTTATCAGACTGAGGTACTGATGTGTCTGCCCAGAGAGGTGCACTCTGGGTGGCGGTCAACCCCCGGTTGGTTGCGGACACCTCAGGTTGACACGGACATGGTTTATCAGACTGAGGTACTGATGTGCCTCATACCAGAGAGGTGCACTCTGGGTGGCTTAAAGTGAGTAGACCCCCGGTTGGTTGCGGACACCCCAGGTTGATGCGGTTTATCAGACTGAGGTACTGATGTGTCTGCCCAGAGAGGTGCACTCTGGGTGGCGGTCACCTCAGGTTGACACGGACATGGTTTATCAGACTGAGGTACTGATGTACCTCATTACCAGAGAGGTGCACTCTGGGTGGCTTAAAGTGAGTAGACCCCCGGTTGGTTGCGGACACCCCAGGTTGATGCGGTTTATCATACTGAGGTACTGATTTACCTCATTCCAGAGAGGTGCACTCTGGGTGGCTTAAAGTGAGTAGACCCCCGGTTGGTTGCGGACACCCCAGGTTGACACGGACATGGTTTATCAGACTGAGGTACTGATGTGCCTCATACCAGAGAGGTGCACTCTGGGTGGCTTAAAGTGAGTAGACCCCCCGGTTGGTTGCGGACACCCCAGGTTGACTGTTTATCAGACAGAGGTACTGATGTACCTCAGACCAGAGGTGCACTCTGGGTGGCTTAAAGTGAGTATACCCCCGGTTGGTTGCGGACACCCCAGGTTGATGCGGTTTATCATACTGAGGTACTGATTTACCTCATTCCAGAGAGGTGCACTCTGGGTGGCTTAAAGTGAGTAGACCCCCGGTTGGTTGCGGACACCCCAGGTTGACACGGACATGGTTTATCAGACTGAGGTACTGATGTGCCTCATACCAGAGAGGTGCACTCTGGGTGGCTTAAAGTGAGTAGACCCCCCGGTTGGTTGCGGACACCCCAGGTTGACTGTTTATCAGACAGAGGTACTGATGTACCTCAGACCAGAGGTGCACTCTGGGTGGCTTAAAGTGAGTATACCCCCGGTTGGTTGCGGACACCCCAGGTTGATGCGGTTTATCATACTGAGGTACTGATTTACCTCATTCCAGAGAGGTGCACTCTGGGTGGCTTAAAGTGAGTAGACCCCCGGTTGGTTGCGGACACCCCAGGTTGACTGTTTATCAGACTGAGGTACTGATGTGTCTGCCCAGAGAGGTGCACTCTGGGTGGCGGTCAACCCCCGGTTGGTTGCGGACACCTCAGGTTGACACGGACATGGTTTATCAGACTGAGGTACTGATGTACCTCATTACCAGAGAGGTGCACTCTGGGTGGCTTAAAGTGAGTAGACCCCCGGTTGGTTGCGGACACCCCAGGTTGACACGGACATGGTTTATCAGACTGAGGTACTGATGTGCCTCATACCAGAGAGGTGCACTCTGGGTGGCTTAAAGTGAGTAGACCCCCGGTTGGTTGCGGACACCCCAGGTTGATGCGGTTTATCAGACTGAGGTACTGATATGTGTGCCCAGAGAGGTGCACTCTGGGTGGCAGTCAACCCCCGGTTGGTTGCGGACACCCCAGGTTGATGCGGTTTATCATACTGATGTGTCTGCCCAGAGAGATGCACTCTGGGTGGTTGTTAACCCCCGGTTGGTTGCGGACACCCCAGGTTGACACGGACATGGTTTATCAGACTGAGGTACTGATGTACCTCAGCCCAGAGAGGTGCACTCTGGGTGGCTTAAAGTGAGTAGGTCCCAGGTTGGTTGCGGACACCCCAGGTTGACTGCTTATCAGACTGAGGTACTGATGTGTCTGCCCAGAGAGGTGCACTCTGGGTGGCGGTCAACCCCCGGTTGGTTGCGGACCCCTCAGGTTGACACGGACATGGTTTATCAGACTGAGGTACTGATGTACCTCATTACCAGAGAGGTGCACTCTGGGTGGCTTAAAGCCAGTAGGTCCCAGGTTGGTTGTGACTCCTCCAGTTAATGTGGACAGAAATGACCAGAGGGTCAAGCAGAGATTGACATGCCTGAGACCAGGGAAGGTGACTCTGGATCGTTTAAGAAACTGTTGATCCCTGGCTAGTTTGCTCCAAACATGCAGATTTAACAGACTGAAAAGCTCTAGAGATTAGATTAATGTTGATGCCCTTAAGCACTGAGGATGGTGCTGGGGAGTTTAAAGCCAATAGACACGGGTTGGTTGCAGACACCCAGGTCTTATTTTAAAGCATGGCATGCAATTCAGGGAGTGTGTCTTATGCAGGCTAGGGGTGAAAGACACAAATTCTCCAAATCCCCCCCCCCCCAAAGAGAATGAGCCCAAAGCTCTCAGGTTAGGGCAATCCTCCCTTGCCCACCCCATGGAGGGTGCCTCATCCTGGGTTAGGTCATTGGGTCCAAATGATTGATCAGTCACTGATCCTTTTTAAAGTGTTTAATTTAATGCTTTGTACTTTTAAACTGGTTAGTGGCAACAAACACCACCCCCTCCACCGAGACTGACTTCACCAGGGCACTTTTTTTTTTTTTTACTTGTTGCATGTATACCATTTTTTAATCTATTTTATCTGAAGTTTTTGTATTTTATGCTTTGTTTTGCTTGTAATTAGTTTTGACCCTTTCCTCTGTTCCTTCCCATGTTTGTAACTTATTCTGTATAACCTGACTTTACTGTTCGTATTGTCTCTATTTTTAAGCTTTTTTATATTCCTAGGTTTTCATGCTCTGACTACCTTGTGACTTGTTTGAAACTATGCATTAGTCTTGGATACCCATCTTTTTCAGCATTCATGTTCATACTTTTAAATTTTTAAAATTGTAGTTGTTCATTGGGATTAAACTGACCTGTAACTGATTTTCCTCTAACATACAAGTTAAAGCACTTGGCTTGAAATGGGTTGCTTTCAGGTAGCGGGACTGGGAATGAATGAAATGACAATGAGAATCTGGATAAAGGAAAGTTAACAGTGTAATATTGAAATACTCCACTCTCCCTTTTTCAGTTGTGCAACTCATATGTCATAAGATGGTGTTCTTGACTGCTGGGGGACGGGTGCAGAGTGTTGGGGTCCCCGTGCATCTGACTACCCCACCCCTCCCATGGGCTGCTTATGCAGATTTGTCACTGTAGACAACATGAAACTAAATGTACTGTCATGTGGCAATTTTTTTTTTCTGGTTCGTGTCCTTATGAGAATCTAGCTGATCTCCCTGCCATCTTGAGTCCAAGATGAAATGGAGTACTATACTGGCCTTAGGTAGGTAAACCTTTCATGGATGTCAGGCTGCAGACAATAGAGAAACTGACCCTGCAGCCATGAGGACAAGTGACTGGATTCAGGTAAGTATTAAAGTCTGCTCTGGTGTGAACAGGGGTGGTGAGGAATGGGTAAAGTTTCACCTCAGGTAAGTGACTAAGATGAGCTGGATATTGAATGCAATTCCTGTCATTGAGTCACCGTTACAGAGCAGTCCATCTAGAACAGTGGTCGCCAACCCGTCGATCTTTGGTTGCCGTTCGATCGCAATCGACTGGTTGACCTTTTATTATCGTCCCAGAAGCTCCTGAAAATAAAAACGGTTTCAGTTGCCAACTTGGCGGCTCTGTCCCGCTCCAAACCCCAATAGGGTTAGGAACAGGAGAATTTTCAACAGGAAAATTGCTTCGCCCCAGCAGTCAAGTGTCAATTGTAAAATGACTTTAGTTTACCTATATAGTAGCTTTGCAGAATTCAAATCTGTGTGAGTTCTCATCACAGTGTACACTATGCTCCTGTCACTTCGAATTTATAATTGTACCTTTGCCAGTGTCTTTTTTTTTCTTCTATTTATAGAATCCAAACTTAACCAGCTTTAAAACACTAAACATGACTTTAATTGTGCTTTGGATGTATGCAATTTGATGTATTGAAGACAGTTTGGCAACTTGATGTATAAATTGAGTTGAGTGATGCATTGTCCTAATTTCCTCTGTATTTGTGCCTTTTTGTTCCTTTTTAAATGCCACTGTATCTTAGCCGTTGTGTCTTTATGGACTTTTCATGCACCCTTTCCCTTTTATTACAGGTCCAATTTATATTCTTACTCATGCCCCTCTTTTGCTGCCTTATTCATGAAACTGTGCCCTGATTTCCCTCTTGTATTACTCCTGTAGAATGTGAGTTTTTGTTGGTGGTTTTCACTATTTGTAATTAAGACATGTCTACTTTGTAACATTAAAGAATGCTACGTGTGTATCTTTTGTTAAAATGCATCTACCGTATTTCCATTAGCTGCCACTAGGGAGCACAAAATGTAATTGGTGGTTTTATTTAAGCCAGAATCTTAGAAATGGGTTGTTTGGTAGAGGCAAAACCGCATAGTTGAGCTCACAGCTATCGACTTCCTATGACTCCTGTTTTGAGAACTGTTTAAGCTTATGCTCAAGTTTAGCTAAAATGATGTTTTTGAATTTCAAAAGTTGATGTGAATTATTGGTTTTGTAGAAAAGGACTCCTACTTACTGCTACATCTACTTCAGCAGCTACTGCTGTAGTTCTGTCCGTTGGTTGCTGACTTTGGTACTCTCTTTGGACATTGAGCGAGATTTACAGAGCAGCACATTTCATCTCTCCCACACTGGATTTATTGGATTGTATCATTGCTTCGCTCTCAAATAAACATTTGGGTCTTCTGCATCACTCCTCATCCCATCATCTGTTTCATCGAACACTGGACACTCATGATACGTTTTTGCTTTAAATGCATTGACTTAAAACTGTTTAGTTATTGTTGGTCACTCACTGGGTTTAGGTAATAAAACTGAGAAAACGTATTTGTTAGAAGTTTTTTTTTATTTATATATATATTTTTATCAGTACCATACGATTTCTTTGCAACACTCAGATGTTACATCTTGCATAAGGGGAGGTGTTGCAACTTGTAACCTTTGTATGTGCACAGTTCTTAACTTTTTTTTTTTTTTTCCCCTGCAAGTTTAATCTGGGATTCTGTATTTTATTTTAATGACTATGCAGTTTTATGGCCAGGTCACAATTTCACTGTCTCTTATTTTAAAACTTAAAGTACTCTGTACACTGACTAGTGTTGAACTTTTGTTTTCTCTGACTGGCTTTTTTATGCAGCATTTTGGCCTTTTTGTTTTTGACTGTTTTCATGTCTTTTCTCCGTTTTCCCCTGAATACTCCTTTTGAGCTTTTGGGTTTTTTGTTTGACTGTTAGTGTATGCACATTCTTGAATTTGATTTTTGTATTAGTATCCCTGTTGGTTGTATTGTGCCATTTTTATAAATGTTTGCCATTGTTTAATGAAGCGGTGTATGAATATTGTAAACCTGAATAGTTTATGCTTTCATCTCTGCTTTTCATTTGTAAACAATTGTGCTTGGGGTTTGGATAATTTTATCCCTTTGATCCATTTTAATTTCTATATTTTACAAGGGTGATTCTGTTCTGTATATGAATCTGCTTGGTATAATGTTTACTACAACAATGACTGAAGAATGGATCTCATTGTCACGGTGGTCTCACTGTCTTTTAAAGCTGTATAAGACATTTACCTTGTGTAATATCACACCCATTTGTTGCTTTAAGTCTTGTATTCACCTGTTGTGTTGTATTCCAGCCTATTTGATATTCTTGCTCAATAAAATAGGTGCCCAGCAGATCTGGGATTTATGAAATCTTAATTTCAGTTGTGGTTGTAAAAAATAAGTCTT
>JAWRVZ010000369.1:0-2500 GCA_037043235.1 Rhodeus uyekii | reverse complement strand
TAGGGTTAGGGTTAGGGTTAGGGTTAGGGTTAGGGTTAGGGTTAGGGTTAGGGTTAGGGTTAGGGTTAGGGTTAGGGTTAGGGTTAGGGTTAGGGTTAGGGTTAGGGTTAGGGTTAGGGTTAGGGTTAGGGTTAGGGTTAGGGTTAGGGTTAGGGTTAGGGTTAGGGTTAGGGTTAGGGTTAGGGTTAGGGTTAGGGTTAGGGTTAGGGTTAGGGTTAGGGTTAGGGTTAGGGTTAGGGTTAGGGTTAGGGTTAGGGTTAGGGTTAGGGTTAGGGTTAGGGTTAGGGTTAGGGTTAGGGTTAGGGTTAGGGTTAGGGTTAGGGTTAGGGTTAGGGTTAGGGTTAGGGTTAGGGTTAGGGTTAGGGTTAGGGTTAGGGTTAGGGTTAGGGTTAGGGTTAGGGTTAGGGTTAGGGTTAGGGTTAGGGTTAGGGTTAGGGTTAGGGTTAGGGTTAGGGTTAGGGTTAGGGTTAGGGTTAGGGTTAGGGTTAGGGTTAGGGTTAGGGTTAGGGTTAGGGTTAGGGTTAGGGTTAGGGTTAGGGTTAGGGTTAGGGTTAGGGTTAGGGTTAGGGTTAGGGTTAGGGTTAGGGTTAGGGTTAGGGTTAGGGTTAGGGTTAGGGTTAGGGTTAGGGTTAGGGTTAGGGTTAGGGTTAGGGTTAGGGTTAGGGTTAGGGTTAGGGTTAGGGTTAGGGTTAGGGTTAGGGTTAGGGTTAGGGTTAGGGTTAGGGTTAGGGTTAGGGTTAGGGTTAGGGTTAGGGTTAGGGTTAGGGTTAGGGTTAGGGTTAGGGTTAGGGTTAGGGTTAGGGTTAGGGTTAGGGTTAGGGTTAGGGTTAGGGTTAGGGTTAGGGTTAGGGTTAGGGTTAGGGTTAGGGTTAGGGTTAGGGTTAGGGTTAGGGTTAGGGTTAGGGTTAGGGTTAGGGTTAGGGTTAGGGTTAGGGTTAGGGTTAGGGTTAGGGTTAGGGTTAGGGTTAGGGTTAGGGTTAGGGTTAGGGTTAGGGTTAGGGTTAGGGTTAGGGTTAGGGTTAGGGTTAGGGTTAGGGTTAGGGTTAGGGTTAGGGTTAGGGTTAGGGTTAGGGTTAGGGTTAGGGTTAGGGTTAGGGTTAGGGTTAGGGTTAGGGTTAGGGTTAGGGTTAGGGTTAGGGTTAGGGTTAGGGTTAGGGTTAGGGTTAGGGTTAGGGTTAGGGTTAGGGTTAGGGTTAGGGTTAGGGTTAGGGTTAGGGTTAGGGTTAGGGTTAGGGTTAGGGTTAGGGTTAGGGTTAGGGTTAGGGTTAGGGTTAGGGTTAGGGTTAGGGTTAGGGTTAGGGTTAGGGTTAGGGTTAGGGTTAGGGTTAGGGTTAGGGTTAGGGTTAGGGTTAGGGTTAGGGTTAGGGTTAGGGTTAGGGTTAGGGTTAGGGTTAGGGTTAGGGTTAGGGTTAGGGTTAGGGTTAGGGTTAGGGTTAGGGTTAGGGTTAGGGTTAGGGTTAGGGTTAGGGTTAGGGTTAGGGTTAGGGTTAGGGGTTAGGGTTAGGGTTAGGGTTAGGGTTAGGGTTAGGGTTAGGGTTAGGGTTAGGGTTAGGGTTAGGGTTAGGGTTAGGGTTAGGGTTAGGGTTAGGGTTAGGGTTAGGGTTAGGGTTAGGGTTAGGGTTAGGGTTAGGGTTAGGGTTAGGGTTAGGGTTAGGGTTAGGGTTAGGGTTAGGGTTAGGGTTAGGGTTAGGGTTAGGGTTAGGGTTAGGGTTAGGGTTAGGGTTAGGGTTAGGGTTAGGGTTAGGGTTAGGGTTAGGGTTAGGGTTAGGGTTAGGGTTAGGGTTAGGGTTAGGGTTAGGGTTAGGGTTAGGGTTAGGGTTAGGGTTAGGGTTAGGGTTAGGGTTAGGGTTAGGGTTAGGGTTAGGGGTTAGGGTTAGGGTTAGGGTTAGGGTTAGGGTTAGGGTTAGGGTTAGGGTTAGGGTTAGGGTTAGGGTTAGGGTTAGGGTTAGGGTTAGGGTTAGGGTTAGGGTTAGGGTTAGGGTTAGGGTTAGGGTTAGGGTTAGGGTTAGGGTTAGGGTTAGGGTTAGGGTTAGGGTTAGGGTTAGGGGTTAGGGTTAGGGTTAGGGTTAGGGTTAGGGTTAGGGTTAGGGTTAGGGTTAGGGTTAGGGTTAGGGTTAGGGTTAGGGGTTAGGGTTAGGGTTAGGGTTAGGGTTAGGGTTAGGGTTAGGGTTAGGGTTAGGGTTAGGGTTAGGGTTAGGGTTAGGGTTAGGGTTAGGGTTAGGGTTAGGGTTAGGGTTAGGGTTAGGGTTAGGGTTAGGGTTAGGGTTAGGGTTAGGGTTAGGGTTAGGGTTAGGGTTAGGGTTGGGTTAGGGTTAGGGTTAGGGTTAGGGTTAGGGTTAGGGTTAGGGTTAGGGTTAGGGTTAGGGTTAGGGTTAGGGTTAGGGTTAGGGTTAGGGTTAGGGTTAGGGTTAGGGTTAGGGTTAGGGTTAGGGTTAGGGTTAGGGGTTAGGGTTAGGGTTAGGGTTAGGGTTAGGGTTAGGGTTAGGGTTAGGGTTAGGGT